>BPLR01005773.1:0-154996 GCA_021605095.1 Caerostris extrusa | reverse complement strand
CACACAGGAACTCCGTAACCGGTACGCCCGTTACCCTGAATAGCCGAGTGGCTGGCGTTCTGGCGCTCGGTATCACAGGTTTCGGGTTCGAATCTTGACGGTGCCATGGATGTTTGTAGTGGTTCGGAATCCACTTTAAACCGTAGGTCCCGGTCTAATAGGATCGTAGAGCGTTGCGGGGCGTTGTTACACCGCGTCCGTGCCTTATCTTCAAGTTACACGCTCCCCCTGGGTAATGCAAAGTGAGTAACGTTTGTGCAGTGCTGCCTTAAGGCATCCAAGACCAAGCTGTCTAAGTGTTTGCCAACTGCATTAGAAAGAAAAAATATATGTTTATATATCTTGTTCAAATTTCCAGTCTTTAATAAAATACTTTTTTTATTCATCCACTCAAATTCAAATACATTTTTAAACTTGGTGGATGACACTTGATGTCAATACAGTTTTTCAAATATTAATTCATTCATTAAATTTAATTAATTAATTTTTGTTTTATATGGGAGGAAAAAAAATTTCTCTTATATAAGATATTTAAAAGGATATAAATTTAACAATAAATACCGTCAATGGCGAAAAAAAAATTTGTTTTTCTTTTTTTCATTCTGGGTTCTAGTCTGAGTCAAGAAGGGAACAAAATGGAAAATGAAACATGTGAATAAATTAGTGAGAGAGAGAAAGTGTGTGAGAGAGAAAGAGAGAGAGAATTTTTATAGCTTAAAAGAAATGAATGGAGATTATTTATAAGGACTTTCTGCAATATAGTGAAAAAAGTAGGAATTGGACTTAAAATTTTTTTTTTTTTTTTAATATTACTTGTTTTTATTTCCAATGGTAAAAGGTAATACAAAAAGGAGGAAAATCTTTTTTAAATGTTATAGTAGTAAAATTTATCGTTTGCAAAAATTATCTAAATTTTTTTTTTTTTTTTCTTAATTAAATTTATTGCAATAAAAATATATACATTAATTCTTAAAAGTGTTTGTGTACTTTAAAAATATGTAGAAAAAGCGCTGTAGCCTGAACTAAATTCGAATAAAAAGTTAAAAATTTTTATATTATCTCTATATGATACTGAATAAAACTAATTAAAAAAAAAGATATTGAATCATATTCTTTTTATAAATATAAAAATGAAAAAGAGGGAGAAAAAAGCATGTCTCAAAAAGAATCGTATGCAGAAACATTTTCAGATGAATACATAAATAAAATTATGGTCTGTTGCTTTATTTATCTTTGCATTTTGATAACATTAAAAAATTGTCTCGCTTTAATCTTTTGCATGCTGTATTTTATTTATTATTATCTCAAATGACTCTGTAGTTGTAAGAAAACAAAGAACACCATTTGAAAATTGATTATTTTTCATTACAATAGTGATAAATCAGTTCGGTGTATTCTATTTAATTAGTAAATTTATCCCATTCTGTGATACAATATGTGATAAAACGCTTCAAAAGAAAAAAAAAAAAAACTTCTGATCGAAACAAAGTAAGAAAAAATTCATAAGGCAAAGTTTAATCTAAACTAATCAGAGATTTATATTTAGAAAAATTAATGAAAAAATCCATATTTGGGTGCTGTAGAAATTTCTACAGAATTTACTGAAAGATTTTCTATTTCAATTTTACTTGAAACTACTTAATGGGTGATCAGATTAGCAGGAATATATGGACATTCTACCCAAAGAAAATTTAAAAACATAAACAAATCAAAATTTCAAAGGGAAAAAGAACAAACATTCTTAACAAAACGACCGAAAAGGCCTTAAAAACAAATTAAATGTGAATAACCCTTTTTTTTTTTTTTCCCACTTGGTGTAAGCAACATCTAGACCCAATCCAAGAACTCGTGTGGTCTCATGGAAGGAGGGCTGCATGGTGGCATGTAATGGCTAACGCTCTGGCCTTCATATCCCAGGCTTCAGGTTCGAATCCTGGCGGTGGCATGGGATGTTTGTAGCGCTGGAATCCACGTTAAACTGTAGGTCCCTGTCTGTTTAGCCCAATGTGTGCACAAGATGACCATAGAGCGACGAACCAAACCATGGAAAGAAGGAAAAGGGCAGCGTTTATTGTGATGTAGCACCGTGGTGGAAGCCTGACTTGGCCCCGAGTCGCTGAAGAAGGAGAGCAGTGCCTTCAGGGAGGTTCTTTTTCAGGGGGAACTACTTTGCATTTTCTTTATCATATGGGAGAAAACCCGAAAAAAATCTCACCAGGGAGTCCAAAACGAGGTAAGATGCTGAACATCACAAACGCCATCGAGGCTGTTTCGTTTTTGAAACAGTGCCTACAACAAAGTCCCCAACGTATTGAACCTCCGTCCTAACGCTCACCAGCAGCGCCCTTAATTGGGTTTAGGATTTCTTACTAAACACTAATTGACCGAAACATTATAATATTTATTGATATGTAGAGAATATTTTAAAGCGCATGACTTTAGTAAGATAATATTTAGTTACTTCCATTATTGATTTAAAAAAATGACTTCATTCTAAAAATATTTAATGTAATTTTCTTTAGAAAAGTTATAGATATTATTAAAAAAATTTTTTTTTTCTAATGCAGCTGGCAAACACTTAGACAGCCGTCTTGATGCCTTAAGGCAAGCGCTGCATCGACGTTACTCATTTTGCATTACTCAGGGGACGCGTGTAGCTTGAAGATAAGCTACGAACGGGGAGTAACAATGCCCCCGCAACGTTCTACGATCCTGTTAGAGCGGGACCTACGGTTTAAAGTGGATTCCGAACCACTACAAACATCCATAGCATGATGCTAGCCATTTTTGAAGGGGTCGCCATTTGGCAGTCTGATGGCAATGAAGATATTCTATTTGATTAGAAAAGGACCAATAAAAAGTTTATTATTAACTTTTGACTTCAAATTTTCAGAGCAAAATAATAAATTTAGATTTGGTTCGGTTTACCACTCTACGGTCTTGTGCACAAACAGACAGGGACCTACAGTTTAAAACGGATCGCGAACTATAACAAAACGTCCATGGCAACGCCGGGGGATTTTTTGAACCCGAAACCCGTGGTAGCGAACGCCACAGCGCTAGCCACTCGGCCATTCAGGTTCTTATTAAAAATATTTCGAAATAGTAATTTTTATCATTGAATAGAGCAATATTTGATAGAAATTTGTAAGTTTACGAAAACCTTTTGGCAACTTCTGTATGTTTTACTTTGTAAAACCTAAAAACAAAATAATTGCTTCAATTTTTTTTTTATGATTTTACAAAACATAAATATATTTTAAGTGATCAATATTAATTTAATAAAATTTTAAAAATAGAAAATATATCAGAACAGAGAAATCGATAAATGATATGAGGTTTTTTTTTCCTCATGTAGACATGTATCAAGAGAGAAATTTTTTAAATCGTTTGAATCATAAAAGCGAAAAAAAAAATTAGTAGCATAAATAATAGCGATGCATAAGATAAAATGAATAATTATTATTAATGAAATAATACGAGAGATTTGTTTAATTCATAAATTTGAATGTAAATAAATTAGTAAAAAAAAAAATTTTCCTTGTTTAATTTATTCAATTTCATTTTTATTTTTCTAAATTATTACTATTCCAAATTCCAAAATTAATTTTATTTTTCATTCAATTCCTTCTATTAGCTCACACTCTCCCCTATATATATCTTGTTCAAATTTGCAATCGTTAATAAAATACTTTTATTCATCCACTCAAGTTCAAATACATTTTTTTTTGAACTTGTAGTGGAGGACACTTGATGTTAATACTGTTTTTTTCAAATATTAATTCATTCATTAAATTTAATTAATTAACTTTAGTTGTTTTTTTTAGATTTAAGTTACATATATCTACCAATAGATGGCGCCAGTTAAACCTAAAATGAATGAAAATTATTTATAAAAGGACTTTCTGCAATATAGTGAAATTAATTTTTTTTTTTTATATTACTTGTTACAAAAGATGATAGGTAAAAAAAATGATATATTACAAAAGGTAAAAAATGATATTATTTAAAAACACTTTTTAACCCAATTTTTAGTTTTCGATCGAATTTAACTCTTGTTCTTGTTGACAAGCATTCTGATTCTCCTAATCGAGTAAAATAATTTACAAGTACAAAAATGCAGCTGACCATTTTATCATATCGGCCGTGGACAAATAATGTTGAAATATTAAGAAAAGTAAATAATTGCTTCAGCGCAAATAGTTGGCATTGATAAAAATGAATAAATGCTTCTAGCATGTTCTAGATGACTATGCAAATAGAAATGACTCTACAGTTGAATGACCTACCATTATTTTGTTTTGTAATGAAGAATTTTTTTCCCATTCATATCAAATCAAATACAGCTAATCTAAATACAGAATGAAATTATTGTTGTGAATACTGATGCTCTTACTTATTTAATTAACTGATTTTGCAAATGAGTATTACTTATTCAATTTAGTAGAGATGGGAGAAAAATTAATTTTCTTTAACCGTTTTAATAAATTAACGATTAATTATAGCCGTTAAATTTTGTAATGTGTGTACATGTAGGATAAGTTATGTACACAAACCAATCATGTCAATTTGAATTGTAACATAGAATATATTTATCGACAGACCTTCTCCTTCATTGGCCCAAGAGCTCCATGGTGGGCCAAGGCCCTCTTGCCCACTGGCTGATTTCGAGACTTGAGAGGTTTTTTTTTTTACGGGACAGAGATATGAGTCATACGCCCAACGGTCATATTAGACCGGGGACCTACGGTTTAAAATGGATTCCGAATCACTGCAAACATCCATGGTAACTAGCTCTAGAGCTCTAGTCACTGGACATCAGGCCCCAAAAGAAAATAGCAAGTGTATATATATTGCTCTTTCTTCCATAATGGCGCAACAGCCCCATGGGGGGGTGGAAGGCCGTCTGCTTATTGGCTGATTCCAATGCATGAAATGTTTTCTAATGAAAAGGTTTGTCAGCCCTACGCCCAACGCTCTACAGTCCTATTAACCCGGGACCTACAAACATCCATGGCACCGAGACTCGAACCCCAGCATCAATCGCCAGCGCATTTCACTCGGCCATCAGGCCCCTTATCGACAGACCTACCAACAAAAATGTTATATTTTTTGTGTTATATGTTCTGTATCCAACAATTGCATAGATTTTTCAGTAGAAAATTAAATTAACTTTCTATATACTGGTCTAAAGGGGCCTGATGGCCGAATGGCTAGCGCTCTGGCGTTCGGTAACACAGGTATCGGGCTCAAATCCCGGCTTTACCCATGGGTGTTGTAGTGGTTCGAATCCACTTTAAACCCTAGGTCCCGGTCCTAATAGGGATCGTAGAGCGCTGCGGAGCATTGCTTACTCCGCGTCCGTGGCTTATCTTCAAGTTACAGGCGCCCTCTGGGTAATGCAAAGTGAGTAACGTCTGTGCAGCGTTTGCCTTAAGGCATCCAAGACGTCCATGCCTAAGTGCCAGCTGCATTAAAACAAAAAATCTACTGGACTAAAATAATTAAATAAGCGCATTTTGATTTTGTTTCTTTTCTTAAAACTTTTGTTAAAGGAGGTATCATTTTTATAAATTTTTAAATTTTTTTTTGGTAGAAGTGTTTATTCATAAGAAATATGTTGATGAATCAAATAATATAAAGGATTTATTTATAATTATATATATATATAAACACTTATGGAGATCCTTAAAAAAATATTGGTAAAGCAAATGTAATTTTGAATATATTAACTTTTTTTTTACACTTGACTATTAATAACTTTTTTTTCTTAAATGCATTTCTGAAAAATGCAAATATAAATTTATTCATAAAAATCAATTTGTTGATCCATCTATAAAATATGTTCCCCGACTAAGAATAACACTCTTTCAGAAGAAAAAAATTTTTTTTTTTTGTCGAATATTCCTTGATACACTACAAACAAAGAAAATTCATGATTGCTTCGTTTTAGTCCACAATTTGTACTATGACAAGTTTTGTTGATAAAAAAAATGAATAAAATTTATGAATTAAAATTAAAAAAAAAAAATGTGTATTATATAATATCATATCGTATATGTATCCTATGATATTATAGCAAACCATTATATCTTTAAATGATCAGAACAATCTCATTTTCAAAATATTTATTGTAATGTGTATCTATAATTTCATCATAAAAAAAAAAAAAAAAAAAAAAAAAAAAAAAAAAAAATTAATAATAAATAAATAATAACTATCAAGCGATAGAAATGTTTAATATAAAGGAATTGAAATAGAATGCTTTATGTTTTAAATATGCTAAATTTCTATACAATTGAAAAATTGAACCTTCCTCTGTCGAAATAGTTTAATTTTTTAACATTAAAATCTGCAGCTATTAACAAACCCTTTCTATCGAAGTTGAATCAACCGGAGTAAAATGTGCTCTACTCTTTAGCGATTTATTCTGCTATGGCAAAATAAAAAAGAGAAACACACAAATGAAAATAATTCAAAAATGCAAAAATTAATTTTGAACCGATATTATTGAGGAATAATTAAGTAGAAATGAATGTTATTAAAAATATTACGAACGTAAAAATACCTAAAATTTGCCATTTTAACAAACAAAAACATCTATCTTAATTGAAATAAAAATTACTTAAATCTTGTTCAGAATATTTACAAATTATTTAAATAGAGGAAGTAAATGTAAACAGATGATTTTTGAACTATTAGACTTAAAGAAACTGATTCTTCATACATTACGGTGGAAAATATGGATGTGGAAGGTAATGTGGTGAGAGTTTTTTATCAGAAATCTTCGAAAGTACACTCTACTAATGGTCCAACAAAGCAATTAATGCAAATTATCCAGTGTGTTACGAAGAAGGAATTTTTCATTCGGACTCGAATGTATGCAGCTATATGTTGGCGACAAGGTCCCTGTCATATTGTCATCCTCTGTTATCATCGAACTCCAGCAGGCTATCAATGGCTACCAGGATGATCTAAAAAAAAAAAAAACCAGAAAAAAAAAGTGCAATAAATGTTTGCCCACTTACTAATTGTGTTATTCATAATAATAATGTTAATGTCAATAGTAATGCAAAAAGCTTGCAAAAACTTTTAAATTAATTAAAAGATCACAGCTGATTGATCACTATGATTTTAATCACGGCATACTGCAAAAGCAAACTTTGCTTCCTGGACAGTGCCAATGGTGTCCTTAATATACGAATTAAATTTCCTTTTTATCTGAACAGGTAAGTGACGGAGAACCCGTCCCCTTCCGAGTCAAAAATTATCTCTAATTATGGTTAGACAATGCGAAAACTTGAAATAAAATAATGCCTTAATTGACAGGAAATTTGAAGAAAAATTAAAAATGAAATTATTGTCTGGCGAATACTTGTGCTTTTCAGCAAACATAGATCAATATAGTAGAGCAATCACTTTTTGAAATCCCCGAGTAAGTCGCCAATCTTGCAACCTGGAATATTTAGCCAATTCCTTTAGGGGTTAAAATACTGTAATTAGATCAATTCTAACTTTTTTCCGAACAATATAATGACTATTTTATTACTACTTTGATAGTTATTTGCAGAATTTTTATTTATAGTAAATAAGATCAGAAACATATATTCTTTTTAAATAATTATTCCGATAAATTATTGATTATTCCGAATATTCTTATAACTGATACTAGAACATAAAATTTTTTTATGATGTTGTCACTCATGAAAATACGTAACAAACGACAAAAACGATTTTTCAATAACTTATATTTCATTTTAAAATAATAATTTTTTTTTTTTTTTTTAGCTGTTGACGTAGTTAAGATTTTGTGGCAACCGCTATTTGAATTCTGCATGAAAAAAAGTAACTTTTTAATTTTAGAACGTTAATTCACGAAGTAAAAGGCTGCTGAAAAGTATTATATTATTTTGTGGTTTTGTGATATTGTTCTTGTTTTCTTCATTAAGTTTATATAAATATGCAAGGGCAAGTTTTAGTGAGACAATAAAAAGACCATTTTTGCCTCCAACAAAGGATATATCAGAATAAAATGTAAGTTTTTCTCTCGTTTTTTTATTAATATTGTTTTATCATTCGAATTCGACTTTGTAAATAATATGAAATATTTTTTGACAAAAGAAAAAAAAAAAAAATGGCGTGTTTGCGACTAATTTTGGCGTAATTTAGCGTAATAGCGATTATTATTGTTATTAAAATAATACATATTTTTTGAGTTAGCAAAAAAATTCCACGTAACAATTTGGCTTAAAAGCAATTTAGGAATAAAATTTTGGCAAAATAGTGTTATATTTTAGCGTTAAAGAGATAAAACTTAGCGTAAAAGCAATTTAAAGAATGAAATTTGAATTAACGACATTGAACTTCTGCAGCCATTTTGTTTGTTACTTTGCCACTTTGGCGTAATATCGTTTGACCGGGAAAACTACCTGGTGCATTCATTATGTTTCTTGGCGACTTGTCATCCTGGCGATGCATTTGTTAGAAAGGGTACACGATTTTACATTTTAATATATTTTTAAATAATCATTCCTATAAATTATTTATTATTCCGAGATTATTGTTCTTATAAGTCTATAAGTCTATGATACAGAATATAAACAATTTGTATGATGTTGCCACTCATAAAAATACGAAACAAACAACAAAAACGTTTATTAATAACTTATATTTGATTACCAAAAATTTACTTTTTTATTGCTATAGTTAAGATTTTTGTTGTTGTGTTGTTGTTATCGTATCCATGGATTTAAAATATTAATATCAAAAGTTAGATATACACATTCCTTATGTTCCTCCATTATTATTAGCATTCCTTCGTTTATCGTGCATTATTGCTTTTAATGCAAACTTATTGCAAATAAATTAAAGAAAACATAAATAAATTGAAAAAAGATATTCCTACTGAATTATTTAAAAACAGTAAATTTTCATTATTTGATTTTAATACTATTTTTTTTATCTAACAATTTATATAAAGAGGCACTTTTAAACAAATTAATTATTTTAATAAAAGTTTAACTAAATTAATTTATTATTATAAAATTTAAAAATTATTTTAATAAAATAACTGTTTTGATCCATTTAATTCTGCATATTAGCAGAAAAATACCCATCCTATTAAAGATATATAGAACAGGGCTTCTTTCAGATGTAATGTAGAGGCTCAGTAATAGTAGAAGTACTAAAGTACCGAGAATAAGTTTCACATCAGGGATTTTGTGTTCCAAGTAGTACATATATACTGTTATTGTTAGTTTATTCGTTTTCTAAAGATCTTCAGGAATAACAGCAATTATTAACCACAATGTAAAGGAGTAATGAGCGTTGGCCGTAGAGCTGACAGCCTTACCACTTAAAAAGAAATCATCTCATGTTTCGGAATCTGCCAGTAAGCAGACGGCCTAGGCCCACCATGGGGCTGTTGCGTCATTGAAGAAGAATTAATAAATAAGAGCTTACTAACAATTTTATAGGTTTCTGATGAACAAATGTTTTAATATTAATTTGAAGCAAGGATGCATAGAATTGTGAAGACAGCAGTCAGCATGTACTCATTGTAAAATTAGCTGAGGAAAAAAAACCGAGACAATTATTTAGAATATATATATATATTTAGATTTTTTATATATATAATAGAATAAGTAATATATTATAATAAATAACTAGATATGTGATATTATAGCAATCTAATAAATATTTTGTATTTGGTTCGATTTTTGTAGTAACCATGCGCTAAAAGTGTAAGTCAATTGATTTTTATTATCAATTTTTTTTTTATGCTAATACCTAAAATTATTTGTTCCCTAACATGTGATGTATCCTGATTGCTGAGAAACTAGCGTTCTGGCGCTCTGTGCCACATGTCTCGGGATAAAGTCCCGGTGGTGCAATGGATGCTTGTAGTGTTTAGGAATCCACTTTAAGCCGTAGTTCCCGGTCTAATATGATTGTAGAGCGTAAGGTTGGCAACTCTATCCCGTAAAAGAGGAAAACATCTCTTGTTTTGAAATCTGCTAGTAGGCAGGCGGCCTTGGTCCAACATGGGGCTGTTGCATCAATGAAGAAGAAATATGTTACGATTCCTATAGGTTAATGTATATTAGTGCATTATTTAGTTACAACTCCTTCTAGGCAATTTTAAAATGGAGCATGTTTTCGGAAATAAATATCATAGAGATAAAAAAAATTGCATGGATAGGCATTCTGTATCTAGGTTAGCAGGCTATTTTTATAAAGGTTCCGATCTTTTAGCCTGCAATATATAAGAAAATATTAAATAAAAAAATATTTTTTAATACTTAAAATGTGTATTTTTACCATACTAAAAGCTGGATAATTTTCCATGTTTAATTGTTTCATCAAAATATTTTCACACAAACTTATCAATTACATATTTGCGCATATTATGAAGATTGGTTTGGCCATTTCGGCATTCGTTTCTACGGCCATTTTTTTTTTTTGCATACGTTAGGCTAATTAGACCGAGACCAACAGTTAAACGAAAATTCTGAACCACTACTACTATTACTACACCACACCACTGTGCCAGAGCTGAGTTGCCCCTATACAATTGGGAATGATGCAGGGGTGAAGTATGATTCGGCTCTGTGACGCTCTACAGTCATATGAGACCGGGACCTAAGGTTTAAAGTGGATTCCGGAACCACTACAAACATCCATGGCATCGCCGGGATTCGAAACCAAAACCTGTGGCCCGAGCGCCATAGCGCTAGACTCAGACCTAGGGTACCATTCAGTCCTTATTCTAGCCATTCAGGGCCCATTCTGAACCACTAACAAACATCCATGCCACCACCTGAATTCAAACCTGAAGCCTGTGGAACCAAAGGCCAACTGGCCTTTAGGCTATATTATGAAGAGGGCTATAAGAAACACATCAGCAGCAATGATTGATATATCGCTGGTTTAAAGAAAAATTTCAACGTTTATTAATTCTTCTATGTGAGTAAGACAATATTTTACATCTATTTTCTACACGAACATTTTTTTTTTTCCTAATCTGCTTTAGATAGCTTTTTGAAATTGAATTCTTAACCAACTGGTTAAGAACCCAATTGGTTAAAATCGGTTTGATATCCCTTTCAAAACTGATTAGATTTTAAAATTCCATCCTTGCTTTTGTTTTTTTCAATTTTTTTTTGAAATCATGCCACAATAAACAATGTTATCAAGGCATTTGTAGATAGCGCAGGCCTTTTATCGCGATATATCGATTATACCACTGTGGTAACTGATTTGTCATATCGCATATTTGTTTCACGAGTTGACCTCATGGGAGTCTTTAGATCCGGGAACGCATGAACTGATCACGTGTATTTGGGGGGCATGGCGTTGACACTCCCTTCGAAATCACTCGCTGATTCGAGAATGTCGATAAAATACAAAGCTATCGGAATTAGGTCGTTTTGAGAAGAATGAAAACAACAAGGTATAACGACTTTCCATCAAGAAGCAAAATTCCATTATTTTCTTTTTTTCATTCATTGAATTTTAATCTGCGCGCCGTTTCTTTTATTAAAAAAAAATTGGACTTGAATGAATAATTTTTTGTTAAATGCGCCACTAAAGTATTTTTATTATGATAGATAAGACAACTGAATCAGAATAAAATTTCACATGTTAATAATTCTATTTATCATACTTTCATTCATGTTTTGTTATTATTCGACAGTTGAATTTAAACATTAAATATCCAAGGGCCTGATGGCTGAGTGACTAGCGCTTTGGCGCTGGGTGCCACAGGTTTTGGGTTAGAGTCCCAGTGGTGCCATGGATGTTTGTAGTGGTTCGGAATCCACTTTTTAAACCGTAGGTCCCTGTCTATGATCTTAGAACGTTGCGGTGGGGTAGTGTTACTCGCGTCCGTAGCATATCTTCAAGCTGCACGAGTAGTGCTAAATTAGTAACGTTGGTGCAGCTCTTGCTAATGATATAAAAGATAACTGTTTCTGTATTGCTAGCAGCATTAGAACCTCCCCCTCCCCCTTTAAATACCCATTTTTGATGAATTTCCTTTATCTGTATTATAAGTATGTTGTTTCTTATCCCACTTGGTAGACAGCAACATCTAGACTAAGTCAAAACTGTGGTCTTATGAAAGGAGGGAAAGGGGGGGTAGCTTCTGTTGTGATGGAGCACCCGTAGGTAGAAGTCTGACTTGGCTCCGTGACGTCGTCTTTTTACGGGGTAGGGTTGTCAGTCCAGAGCTCTATAATCATATTAGACCGGGACCTACGGTTTTAAGTGGATTCCGAACCACTGCAAACATCCATGGCGCCGGCGGGACTTGAACCCGAAACCTGTCGCACTAAGTGTCAGTCATTCGCTCATCAGGCCCTATTATAAGTATAAAAATAAATGAATGGAATTATTATCTTCACAAAATCGAGGCCTGCCTTACAGGTTCTTAATAAAGATTTTTCCACGTATAGTCTTGAACATTATATCTCTTTTAGAACAAATCCACTGTTTTCATAGAATGTGTATCCTGCAATGGATCCCTATCATCTACTACTGGATCTGGAATTTAATTAAATTACGTATTCTTTGGTGAACGAATGCCAAAAGTTTGGATCAGACTGTCATTTCTACTTTCCTTGCAGATGATGCAAATGAACTGGCAAAATCTAAACTTATAATTTCTTCTAAGATCAAAACTAAATACCAAAGTACAGAACTAAATGTCGACAGAAAAACAGCTACTATTCTCACAAGATGAAGGATGAAGCACCACAAACATATGAAAATTTCTGCTGACGACATTAAGGAATAGCAAAAAAATGTGTGGAAACTGCCCTGATGTCCAGCTTACTTCTCATCATATATTTGATTGCCCAGCTGTTGCAGCCACCATACATTGTCAGGACCATCCCTCGGGAGACGATTTATACTCGAGTTAGCAATCAACATGGCCAATATTGTTCTGGAGCAACGATATTTGATTTTCTTGTACTTTTCAGGGGATTTGACAACAACAATAACAAAAAGTATCAAACTCAAATATTTGAAAATTTTATACTTTGCATAATGTTAAAATAAAAATAGCTATTGGCTCTTCATATCAACTTAGTTCACCTTTAATAAAAATTTTACTTCACTATAAGACAGAATAGTGTTGTAACATAATTAGCCATCCCTGCTCCCCGAGACAAGAATTTGCATTTAAGCCCCTATTTTAGTAAGATTTATTTTAATTGCACTTTTCTGGCATTCTTTCCGGTTTTATCGATTTTGTATTCTATTGTAGTAATAGAAAGATTGGATAATCGTTCTTGTCTAATAGTTGATCTTAAATAATCTTTTATTAATATCAGTTTGGTAAAAATTCTCTCGCACGGGAGAATAGAAACGGTAATAGTTAAAAATTTTCGAAGAGTGACATTGATATTTGGGTAAGACTTAATTAAAGCAAAAACATGAAGAGCCTGTAGAATACTAGGTGGGGATGCAATTTTTATAACTTGTATTAGAGTCGTAACTTCAAAACTTAAAATTTTCCATTTCACTTGTTAATTCGTACTTTTTTTGAATATTTGCTATAGTTAATAGCGAGGTCTAACTAACAGCCTGACACTACAGTCCATGGCAGACGTCGGCTGTCTGCTATATTCCAAAACAGAAGATGTTTATCTTTTTACGGAGCAGGGTTGTCCGCCTCAAGCCTTACAGTCTTATTAGAACAGGATCTACTGTTTTAAGTTGATTCCACCACTACAAGCATCCATGCATCCATACGTTGAACAATCATCCATGGCACAGTCGCTAGTCACTCGGCCATCAAGTCCCCAATAGCTAGGTCTACAGCCGAACAACACTCATTTGTAAAGATGAATAGTAGAAGAAGCAAAAATCGTTACAGATAATTTTCATTTTTTGATAACGCCTATCTATTTGAAACAATAGAATGTCAAGAGCACTGTAAATTTGTCTTTTAATAATGTCAAAAACACTGTAAATTTGTATTTAAATAGTTGTTCTGTTGTTCAGTTACTTCCTGGTGGTATGTACTCTGTACTTTACTTCCTGGTGGGTAGTGAATTACTGGTGTGTCATTTTCCATTATTTTCTTTTTCTTGAGCGTTTATTAAGAAATATTTTCTATACCCATTTCATCAGCCAAATTTTGTACTTTCTGGAAATTTTGTTCAAAATTTGTAATTTGAAACATTTGTAATATACTTGTAAACCTTGTCGAAACCAATGTATCTAATCCTGTAATTAATTTTGTTATACAATCTATTGACAGATCTTTCTTGCATAATGCTTTATTTGTTCGATCGATGCATTGTAGAATTTTATTCCATATAGAAAGAGTAGAGAAAATTTTATGATCAAACTTTTTGCATTCAATACAGCTACCTGACTTGGAAAATCATTTGCAGTCCTTCCATTACTTTAGCTAATTGTAAATACAGCGTCTTCATTGTCCTTTGATGATCTCCTTGTATCAGAAAAACTTTTAAGTGATAATTTTAGACACTTCGTTAAAAAATGACGAGCAAAAATGAAATAATCTCTATACAGTACCAAAAAAGGAAAAATTTTTGGCGTTGTAGATGCAGCTCGAAGATTTGAATTTAGATTATGAGCTGTACAAGATAGAGATATTGCTTAGTTATTGATATCAAAATGGGTTTAGAGAACATATCTTTTAAAAACAAAATAGAAGAGTTAAGGTAATTCTGACGCCCTAATATTTACCCACCATATTGGAAAAGTTTTCAAATGCTTGATCCCTGTAATCCTGAATATCCAAATTATTATCTTATTTTTTTTTACCACTTCCGCACTACCTTCGTTCGCTGGTGTTTCTGTTCTTATGCATTTAACAAATTGCTGCGACATTAACTTGTATTCTTTTCCTTTTCGTGACGTTTCGTCTTAATTTTCGTATCGTATTATTTTATATACCCGACAGTTGCTAAGACATTTTTGAACTAAACAAAAATATTATTTTTAAAATTTTTTAACTATAATAATGGAACTTCTACAAGATACTGTACACTGTATGTATATTAACTATTATTTTACTGCGAATGCAAGGATATGAAGAAATTTCTTGGATGCTCTCCTATCTCATATTCCTCTGTTTTTTTCTAACCCAAACATTTTGCAGAATACAATACAAACTTAAAAATATAATATATAAATATATTATATATAATATAAAAATCCATTATTGTATATAAAATCCATTATTAAAATTTTACTCTAAAACTCAAATGGTGCATTAAAAAAGTATTAAACGAAATTGTGTACAAATACATAAATATTTAACATTGCGAATCATTTCATTGCACAAATACCAATTAAAAAAACCCAACAAATTACCAATATCAAAAAACCCAGCTTACTAAATTTGACAGTGTTATCCAAGCGCTTTGGTCGCATGCCTTAATATTATTATTTGCATTATTAATTTTTTTTTCACATACACATATATTCCGAGACACAAGCATAGAGACTATGTTTTTGACTGATAACTAAGTTAGGCAAATTAACATAGGCGCATTGAAAATATCAGTCAGTTCTGCCATTTATTCAAATGTTCATCTAGGCAAAAGTAATTAATCAAATGTTTTTTTAATCTATAATTGTATAGCGCTACTTTAAAATAGAACATATTTTTGGCAATAAACATGGTAGAATGAAGAGAAATTACATAGATAGGGACGTGCATCCAGACTGGCACGTTTATGATGATGGATCTGATCTTTTAGTCAGCAAGAAAATAAAAAATATTGATGTATTTCATACAATTTATTTTCTTATTTCATGTGTATGTTTCTGCACCAAATTTTAATTCAATTTGCAGTTAATGAAATTAAATGAATACGTTAATTTCACAGGAATGATCCCTGTATGGTATCAAGTTAAATTTATTGTTGTTCTAGTAACACATAAGGACTTAGCTAATCAGCTTTTGGATAACCTTAATCAAATTCTGAACAATTTTCCCAGAAATAATCCTTTTTGTGTTATGTAAAAAATAAATGTCTAATCATTCGAAAATTCTTTTTGGATAACTTATCTCTTAACAAATATCTTAGCCATTGCTTGCTAATATGGTAAATCTGTTAATGAAATCAGTTAATCACATGTTTCTTTGACTGAAAAACACTTTTTTTTTCGAATTTAAACGAATGTTTAAATATGCTAATTATTGATCTTCAGTTGCATATAAATCTAAATAACTTTGATTGTTCAAAATTAAAAAAATAACGTTAAGAAATAGTAATTAGTTAGAAGAATGTTAAAAATATTTAATAAGATTATGCAAATTTAACAAAAAATAAAAATGTGAAGAGTGTAAATGTTTTTTTTTTTTTTTTCTAATTACAATTGCGTTAAGTTAGGGATAAATGACCATAAAGTCAAGGCGTAGCGTATTACTGTGCTCCAAAAGTAAGACCAATTATTTTTTTTCAAAAACTCTTTATTTATTCTTCCAAATTTATTTCATCGCATTCAAAGTAATCCTCCGGACACAATGCACTTATGCCAACTTTTTTTCCAATCTTCAATGCATGCTAAAAAGTCATCGACAGGGATTGTCTTCAAAACGCGCGTCGATTCACGTCGAAACTCTTCAATCGACTCAGAACGGTGTTCGCGGAGGGGTCTTTTGAGTTTAGAGATTAGGCAGAAGTCGCACGATGTGAATACGGTGATTGTGGAGCGATATGGATTTAATTTTTGTCGAAAAAGTCAGGAAGAGTAAATTCAGTGTGAACTGATGACACATTGAATGTCCAGTAAATGATAAGATTTTTTGATGGCAAAGCACGTTTGTTCGCGTCTATGTAAGCTGTGATAAAGATTCCTAATTTCATTCTGCATGCTTTCTGTTAGACATTCCACTATTGTTGCTCCAAACCTGAGATATCGAGGTTTGGATGTATGGTTGCATTACGCGTTTATGCATGGTCAATTGGAAAATGGTCTCGTGATTTTATTTGAACAGGGAAAATTATTAATAATATAGGGTTTCGAATATATCTTAATAAAAAAAGCACCCCATAATGCCTCTTTATGAAGAAATATGCCAATTGGCGCAGATTTTCATCAACATGCTGTTGAGTTGTTAAATTTTCATGCAGTGTGACTAAAGATGACTTTCTATCTTAAGATATAGCTCCCCCTCTGCCTTGATATGAATGTTATGTCAATGGCTGTGTGTTTTTTATAAAAGAAAGGTTGATTGGGGTTGCTGTGTCTGGTCTTCTTTATAAGAATCTGACGATCATTTTCCCCAAGTCGGAAGCCTGATCCATCGCTGAATACTATGCGATGTTAGTCTGCTGGTAACCAGGATGATCAGTTAATGCACAACTCCAGACGACTATATCAATGTTGTGGGCTGAAAGGCATAAGTCTTAAAGCCCGCTGGGCCTGCAGTACAATCATCCAATCTTGCCCTCGCATTTGTCCACCTTAGCTTCCCAGAGTCTTCACACCACCGATCAGCTCCTTGTAATAATCAATGTTACCAACAAGTTATATAGCACTGCCCGTATGGTGAAAGGGGCGGCTTATTGTTTAATATAACCAGTCAGTTTATTGCATCCAGATATTTGACCACGTTCGAATTTCTCCAATGGCTACAATGTCTTCAAGAAGTGGTATTATTAGAATTCGACGAGAACTACAAACGCCGTCAGGGCGAAAAGATAAGGTTTAAAGAACTCCTCCTCCTTCCAACTTACAATAATAATTAAATGTATCATCCACAAACCTTTTATTAAAAATTTTTCCGATAAATATCCAAGAAAATATCAGAAAATATGCACAAAAAGAATGCACTTCATGCTGCTATATATCCTGACCCAATTCTGAACCCGTGTGCTCTCATGGAAGTAGGGAATGGGGTGGGGGTGGCAGCTTCTGTTGTGATGGAAGGTAATTTTGTTGTAATATAACTTCCTGTAGGTAGAAGTCTGACTTGGCTCCGTCACGCTAAAGAAGAACAGTGCCTTTGGGTGGACTTTTAGGTGGAACTAGTGGTGGTGGTAAGAGGCTAAACATCCCAAACGCCATCGAATCTGCTCGTATTTTGAATCAGTGTCTACAACAAAGCCGACAGTGGATAAACCTCAACCCTAATGCTCACTAGAGGCTCACGTTGCCACTGAGCCACGAATCGGACTCAGTGGCAACATGCTATATATATATATATACATATATATAATCAGATATGCTTGTACGATTTAAGTTCTTTTCTTTAACATGTTTTAAAAATTGACGCTATCTCTTATGGATAATTATTTTTTTTTTAATTTTTTTTTCAACGATTTCATTAGAAGATGAATAAACATTGAATTTGCATTGATTATTATTACCTCTGGAGGTTTACCAGGGATTCTCTAATGTGATTAGCAATTGAGGGAAGTTCCACTGTGCCCAAAAGTAAGATCAATTATTTTTTTCAAAACTCTTCATTTATTCTTTCATATTTATTTCATCGCCTTCAAAGTAATCCTCTCGGACACAATGCACTTATGCCAACTTTTTTCCAATCCTCAACGCATGCTAAAAAGTCATTGGC
Organism: Caerostris extrusa; assembly: GCA_021605095.1. NCBI lineage: Eukaryota > Metazoa > Arthropoda > Arachnida > Araneae > Araneidae > Caerostris > Caerostris extrusa. The sequence continues at coordinate 136,428 of BPLR01005773.1, read as the reverse complement.
AGGGATGGCCTTCAAAGCGCGCGCCGATTCACGTTGAATATCTTCAATCGACTCAAAACAGTGTCTCCGGTGGTCTTTTGAGTTTAGGGAATAGCAAGAAGCCCCACGGTGTGAATACGGTGGTTGTGGAACGATATGGGTTTTATTTTTGGCAAAAAAGTCACGAAGAATCAATGCAATGTGAGCTGGCGCATTCAGTGTTTTCGGTACCAATCGAGATTTGACGCGTTTGAGGCTCAAAGAATTTATCGATCCTTTTGAAATTCCAACATCATCAGCAAGGTCTCTCCTTGTAAATTGATAGCTTGCAAGCACCAAATCTTTAATTTTTTGGACGTGAGCTTTGTCGGTTGAGGTTGATGGCCAAGAGGACCAGAGGGCTCTTCGTCTTCAACGCGTTCTCTGCCTTCTTTGAACTGTTTATATTACTTGTAAACATTTCTATCCGATATAGGAACGTACACCGAATGTACTTTTTTCAATGTTTTCTGCAACAGTCTATACGTTTTCGCTCTTTGCTCAAGTAATTCAGACATTTCAAAAATCGCCGGAATGAGTTTTAGCGTCTCACAAAGTCAAACGTAACTCAAACGTTAATGAATAATTTGACGTCAAATTTCACACAGTTTCAAGGACAGTGCCAGCAACCTAAAAAAAAAAAAAAATGAAATTCCCTTACCCCGGGAATGTTAAATTGTAAATTGGTCTTACTTTTTGGACACAGTAGTATGCTAAAAAAAAAAATCACCTTAAAAAGCATAATTTCCATGGGCAATAATCTTGGAAATATTAATGACCAGAGTATTAGCGTTTTTATAAGCCGGTCGTTTAAAAAAGCCAGAAATTAGCAGGAAAAAAAATTGTTTTCGTTCAATGTTTTATTTTTAAAAAATAAAAATTCGTCATTTCAGTATCAAGAAAAGTCTCAGAATAGCGCTTACAGCGCTTGAATTTAATTGACTGAAAATTCCAAAATCAACAGAATTAGATAGAGGCGAAAACGCATTATTATAACGGCAACGTAAAAATACTCTTTTTATATACTACTGTGTCCAAAAAGTAAAACCAATTTTCAATTTAAAATTCCCGGGGCTTTTGAATTTCAATTTTTTTTTTTTTTTTTTTTTTGAAATTTCAAAATATTCATTAATGTTAGAGTTACGCTTGGCTTTGAGAGACGCTAAAACTGATTCTGGCGATTTTTGAAATGTCCGAATTAATTGAGCAAAGAACTTGAATTAAATTTTGTTTGCGGAAACATACAGAATGTTACAGAAGGCATTCGGTAAGCATTCCTATATCGGAAAGCATTCGGTGAACATTCCTATGTTTACAAATGGTATAAACAGTTCAAAGAACAAGTTGAAGATAAATAGCCCTTTGATCGACTATCAACCTAACCGACGAAGCTCACGTCCAAAAAATTAACGATTTGGGGCTTGAAAACGGTAGATTTACAATTAGAGACCTTGCTGATGATGTTGGAATTTCAAAAGGATCGATCAACTCCATTTTGGGCCTCAAACGCTTCAAATCTCGATTGGTACTAAAAGCACTGAATGCGCCAGCTCATTCTGCATTCATTCTTCGTGATTGTTTCGCCAAAAATGAAACCCATATCGTTCCACAACCACCGTATTCACATCGTGAGACTTCTGGCTATTCCCTAAACTCAAAAGACCACTCCGGGAACACCGTTTTGAGTCGATTGAAGAGATTCAACGTGAATCGCCGCACGCTTTGAAGGCCATCCCTGCCGATGACTTTTTAGCATGCACTGAGAATTGGAAAATAGTTGGCATAAGTGCATTGTGACCGGAGGGGATTACTTTGAAGGCGATGAAATAAATTTGGAAGAATAAACAAATTATTACCAAATAAACAAATAACCAAATTATTAAAATTAGACCAATTATTATTTTTTTTTAAAATAATTGGTCTTACTTTTTGGCAGAGTAATACTGTAATATGTATGCCAATGCTCTAGGATCTATAAAAATATGAATGCATGACTCCATACCGGTGAAATCTGCTCAAATCACTGCAGAAGTAAATAAACAATTGATATAGTTTCGATAACATGAACACCAATCACAGAACGAATATATTCTTATAGAGGGTGTGTCTTAACAATAAAGCAACAACAGATTATTACCAACTTTCCGATAAACACGGATAAACAAACTGACGTAAAATCGTACCATTCTTCTAATCTGATAGGGAACCTTCTTAAACCCCTCTCTGCGAAATTTAGTAGTCAAAAGAGACAATTAGTGTTTAACAGAAATCAATTGGCATTGGTGGACAGATTCGAGCCCATATCTCAAACTTTTCTATAACTATTAAATTTTTAACATTCGGATGTTAACATTTTCTAGTTTGTCTCTTTTGAAGCTCAGCGTATTTTTGCTTACGCTGTTTCTACTTGTACCTCAATCCTATGCTTGGTGGATTTTTCATTGGCATTGGCATTGGCCCTGGCATAGAGCTACACCCGAACCTCCACTTGATATATTTGTTAAGAAAAGTCCTGTGATATTGGGTAAGTTTAACATTTTTTAGTGACTTTAAAATTGTAATAAATCAAGTACATGTGCCGGTTTTTATGAAAATGGTATTCAGAAATGTTTTATTTTAAAGTATCGTAAGTTTCTAGTTTACATCATCGTAAATTCCGTTTAACCATCTAACGGCGTACACATAAATATACACCCGAACCTACTATTAATAAACCTGTTAAGAAAAGTCCTGGGATATTGAATAGTTTATAGATTTAGCATTTTTAGCGACTTTAAAAATATAATAAATCATGTACCGGTTTTTATGAAGATGATATTAAGAAATGTTTTATGATATCAAAGTTTCTAGCTTACATCATCGTTAAATTCCGTTTAACCATCTAACGGCGTAAACATAACTATACACCCGAACCTACTATTAATAAACCTATTAAGAAAAGTCCTGTGATATTGAATAGTTTATAGATTTAGCATTTTTAGCGATTTTAAAAATATAATAAATCCTGTACCGGTTTTTATGAAGATGATATTAAGAAATGTTTTATGATATCAAAAGTTTCTAGCTTACATTATCGTTAAATTCCGTTTAACCATCTAACGGCGTAAACATAACTATACACCAACCTATTATTAATAAACCTATTAAGAAAAGTCCTGGGATATTGAATAGTTTATAGATTTAGCATTTCCTAGCGACTTTAAAAATATAATAAATCATGTACCGGTTTTTATGAAAATGATATTAAGAAATGTTTTATGATATCAAAAGTTTCTAGCTTACATCATCGTTAAATTCCGTTTAACCATCTAACGGCGTAAACATAACTATACACATGAACCCACTATTAATAAACCTGTTAAGAAAAGTCTTGGGATATTGAATAGTTTATAGATTTAGCATTTTAGCGACTTTAAAAATATAATAAATAATGTACCGGTTTTTATGAAGATGATATTAAGAAATGTTTTATGATATCAAAGTATCTAACATCATCGTTAAATTCCGTTTAACCATCTAACGGCGTAAACATAACTATACACCTGAACCCGCTATTAATAAACCTGTTAAGAAAAGTCCTGGGATATTGAATAGTTTATAGATTTAGCATTTCGTTTAAAAATATAATAAATAATGTACCGGTTTTTATGAAGATGATATTAAGAAATGTTTTATGATATCAAAAGTTTCTAGCTTACATCATCGTTAAATTCCGTTTAACCATCTAACGTAAACATAACTATACACCTGAACCTACAATTAATAAACCTGTTAAGAAAAGTCTTGGGATATTGAATAGTTTATAGATTTAGCATTTCCTAGCGACTTTAAAAATATAATAAATAATGTACCGGTTTTTATGAAGATGATATTAAGAAATGTTTTATGATATCAAAAGTATCTAGCTTACATCATCGTTAAATTCCGTTTAACCATCTAACGGCGTAAACATAACTATACACCTGAACCCGCTATTAATAAACCTGTTAAGAAAAGTCCTGGGATATTGAATAGTTTATAGATTTAGCATTTCCTTTTAAAAATATAATAAATAATGTACCGGTTTTTTATGAAGATGATATTAAGAAATGTTTTATGATATCAAAAGTTTCTAGCTTACATCATCGTTAAATTCCGTTTAACCATCTAACGGTCGTAAACAACTATACACCCGAACCTACTATTAATAAACCTATTAAGAAAAGTCCTAGATATTGAATAGTTTATAGATTTTGAATTTTTTAGCGATTTTTTAGCATTTTTTAGCATTTTTAGCGATATAATAAATCAAGTATCGAAAGATATTGAATATGAATAGTTTGAGATATTGAAGCTGTGATAGCTGTGTGTATTCATAGCTGTGATATTGAATAGCTTATAGATTTAGCATTTTTTAGCGACTTTAAAAATATAATAAATCATGTACCGGTTTTTATGAAGATGATATTAAGAAATGTTTTATTTTAGAATATCGAAGGTTTGTTATCAACGTTAAACTCCATTTAACTGTTTAACGATGTAATTCCATTCAACGACATAAACCTAAATATACACCCGAACCTACATACGTAATTCGTAAACAGTAATTCGTAAATACGTAATTCGTAAATCTATTTAGAAAAGTCTTGTGGTATTGGGTAAATTTACAGTTTTAGCCTTTTTTAATGACTTTAAAATTATAAAAATTCATGTACATGTGCCGGTTTTTATGAAAATGATATTAAGAAATATTTTATTTTAAAGTATCGAAAGTTTCTAGTTTACATTATCGTTAAACTCCATTTAATCATTTAACATTATAACTCCATTTAAACATTTGGCGTTATAACTCCATTTAATGGCATAAACACAAATATACACCCGAACCTACAATTAATAAACCTATTAAGAAAAGTCCTGTGATATTCGACAGATTTAGCCTTTTTTAGTGACTTTAAAATTATAATAAATCAAGTACATGTACCGGTTTTTATGAAAATGATATTAAGAAATGTTTTATTTTAAAATATCGAAAGTTTCTAGTTTACATCATCGTTAAACTCCATTTAACGATATAAACTCCATTTAATCATTTAACACTATAACTCCATTTAAACATTTGACGTTATAACTCCATTTAACGGCATAAACAAAAAATATACACCCGAACCTACAATTAATAAACCTATTGAGAAAAGTCCTGTGATATTGGATAGTTTATAGATTTAGCCTTTTTTTAGTGACTTTAAAATTATAATAAATCATGTACATGGGCCGGTTTTTATGAAAATGATAATAAGAAATGTTTATTTTAAAGTATCGAAAGTTTCTAGTTTATCATCGTATAAACTTCATTTAATCATAAACCTTAAATGATTTAATTTATATCGTTAAATGGAGTTTAACGATGATGTAAACTAAAACTTTCGATTTTCGAAACTCCATTTAAACTACTTAACCGTTAAACCGTTATAACTACATTTACGCCATAAACATAAATTTATACTGAACCTACAATTAATAAATCTATTAAGAAAAGTAATGTCACATTGGATAGTTTATAAATTTAGCATTTTTTAGTGATTTTAAAATTATAAGAAATCGTGTACATGTGCTGGTTTTTATAAAAATGATATTAAGAAATGTTTTATTTTAAAGTATTGGAAAGTTTCTAGTTTACTGCATAGTTAAACTCCATTTAACGATATAAAAACCAATCAGCCAATTTAATGGTAATATTTCTAAAAAAAGAGTTTCATATTACTTAAGTGTAAAAGAATTTAATGCAAAATAACATATAAACTATGTTTTTTAAAAATTTATTTATTTAGTTCACTTTTATAATTACAAGTACAATTATATTATAAATTGTTGAGAAAGTTGTTTTGGTGTTGAAAATGTCATATATCGAATTTAACCTTAAAACTACCAAGAAGCCTTTGTTTTCTTTTATCATGTGATAATATTGTGACATATAATCCTGTATCGATAACGCCTAGATATCCCAAGTAATCAGTGAGAAATCAGGATTTAAAATTAAATCGCGTTATCAAAAATTTTGTCAATCTCTTGTTAACTTAAATATAATCGTGCAAAAAAAGTTTTTTCTCTTATTAAATTTTTATAACACTTGAATTGTATAATAAGAACTAAACTGTAGCCGAAGAACTAATTATGAAAAAGTTCAGCTATCGGAAAATTCTAATTTTAGCTGATATAGAGAGGAAGAATACAAAGTTCCGAAGTTCTGAATACTATAGTTTGTTAAAAAAAAATTTTCAATAATTAAAAAAATAAAAAAAGAAATTAAAAATATTCCTTCATTTCACTTCAAACCTTATCTATATTAATTGTTTTACAAACAGATATGTTTCATATCAACATCGAGTTTATGAATCATCCAACTTGATAAAATTGTCGATTTTCAAAGTTCTTCCATAAATCAATCCTTTGATTCACTCTGTCACAAATAGACTTATGTTAAACTGTTCTTAAAGCCACAATAAAATTTAATTTCTTAGATACGTTAAAAGTTTTTTTAAAGTTTAATATCTAAAGTTTTTACTGTCATCTGAAAAATATTAAGCTATTATGACACCATCAAAAGATTTACGATTCTCTTACAAACCATTATAAGTCTGAGTTCATTGTGAGAATCGGTGTATGTGGATGGAGTACCTTGGTCGCGAAGCGACCAGACCTCCAAGTAGCAGCATAAAAGTTATTTACAGTCGGTCAAGGCCCATTGTAATTGTAAGATCATTGCATAAGATCATTAAGAGAAAAAAAACATTAAAATAAAAAATTTATCATAAAAAGTACAGAAGAGAAAAACAGAAACCGTAACATAACAGAGCACCCACGCAGTAGCAGTTCCAAAAAACAATCTCACGCGGAACCAACCTAAACAAGCATAACCAGGACCATAGACAAAAGAAAAAAAAGAAAAACCAGTCTAGTTATTAATATTTAATACATGCTTCGGTCTTTCACGATAACATGGTATTGAAATGTCATAATTAAATTTAGTTAAATTGTTAATTACAGAATTATTAGAACTATTAAGAGAATCATAAAAAATTTATAGCAAGTTTAGCAACATGTTCACGAAAGCTAGGCATTGATAAGGCGTGTTTAATTTCTTCATTTCTAAAAATACCATGGTGCATCGACAATCATTCTAATTGCTTTGTTTTGGAGTCTCTCGAGAATGAGAAAGCTACTGTGTGTGGTAGAGCCCCAAACTGGACTTGCATATGCTATTATAGGACGAAGATAAGCTAGATAAATTAGTTTTTTAAGATCAATGGTTAGTATAGAGTGTCTACCTGAAACAGAATAAAATTTTCTTAATTGGTTATTAAATTTATTTCGTAAATAATCAACGTGAGCTTTATATGTTAGTTGACGATCAAGAATTACACCTAAATATTTAGCTTCTTTGGACCAGGAAATGTTAGTATTGTAAATAGTTATGTTAGGGGGATTATAGCTATTTTTCCTGGTAAATAGTACTGCTTAAGTTTTCGCGACATTAAGTTTAATTTTCCATTTGTCTAACCAAATTTCAAGTTCATTTATGTAATTTTGAAGATTTTTCTGAATAATGTGTAAATACCTCCCCTGTGTAATAATAGCTGTATCATCAGCGTAAAGAGAATTTAATCCTGTGGTCTTGTGGAATGTCATTAGTATAAATATTGTACAAGAAGTGTCCTAAGATCGAGCCCTGAGGAACACCTGCGAGAATATTACAACTTTTGGTCTACATGGTTGACGGAAACAATAAAACTTCTCCCAGTGAGGTAATGCATGATGATTTTTATCAGGAAAGGATAATACTTGAATTGAATCATTTTAAAATTAGTCCGTTGATCCACACTCTGTCGAAGGTTTTTCGCCACATCAAGGAAAATTGCAGCTGTGTCTTGCTTCCAAGAGAACCCTTCGGAGATGGTCTCAGTGATATTATATAATTGATGAGTAGTTGACAAATCTTGAGTAAAACCAAATTGCTGGAAGATGAGAATGTTTAGGTCTTTAGATTCTTGATTAAGAATATCAGCAATGACTCTCTCTACAATTTTGCTTAGAGTAGACAGAAGAGAAATTGGTCTATAACTATTGGGAGAAAGTAGGGTCCTCACCCGGCTTGAGAATAGGAAGTATTCTAGCAGTTTTCCAATATTTAGGGAGGTAGTTGTAAGTTAAAATGGCATCAATGATTTTGCAGATTTATTATTTTGAATATAATTTTATTAATATATAATTTTGAAGGGAATGTTTTTGAGCATCTTATTAGTAATACAGTCTATGCCTGAGTCTTGCTGATTTTTAAAGTAGAAATGATGTTGATTACAGTAGAAGCTTTAGTTGAAGGAACATTATTATTAGAGCTGTTATTCATTGCAAGAAAGGATGTGATGATGCTTTCCACTTCAGAGACTATGTTATTATTGTTGGAGGGATTCTCCTGAAATTGCTCTTGTAGCGTGTTGGCTAAAATTTCGGCTTTCTCTACGTCTGTAGTGACTGTAGAGTTGGAGCTTTGGATAGAATTAATTTTGGTTCTTTTTTTTTTTTTTCCTAAACGTGCTGCATATTTTCCAAATTGAGCCATCCTCGACATTTGCAGCTTCGAGACGCCTGTCCCAACAATCATTTTTATACTTGACTATAGCTCTTTTAAGAATATTTTGATGATGGTTATAAATGTTTTTACTTCGTGGATCACGATAAATCTGCCATAATTTTCTTGCATTGTTTCGGTTAGTAATTAGAATTTTAATAGATGGAGGTAAGTAAGTTTGATTATTAGTAGGAAGAGGCTTGGAGGCATCTTGATGAGCAGAAATAATCTTAGTAGTTAAATCATTAATTGCATCTTCAATATCTTTAGGAGAAGTGAGAGGGGTGAAGGAGTAATTAAAATTAGTATTAAGAATGTTAGAAAATTTAGACCAACAAGTAGTAATATTCGGGTTAGGGATAACATGCAACGTGCGAAATTTATAATCAATAATTACCGGATTATGGTCAGAAGAAAGTTCATCTAACGAAGAAATGGTATGATTAAAATGGAAGTTGTTAGTAACTACTAAATCAATAATAGAGGTAGAGTTAGTACCAATTCTAGTTGGTGTATTAGGAGCAATAATATCTAAATTAAGGTTATGAGCATATCTTTTGCAAAACAACGCCAGTATTATTTTTGTTAGTGCAACCCCAAGTAGTATTATGCGCATTAAAATCCCCCGCTGAGAATAACGCTATTATTAACAGAAAATAAAGTATCTAAATCATTAGTAAGGTTAGTAGTAGCAATAGCATTTGGAACATAAACGGAATTTACGAAAAGAGAGGGGGAGATTAGGAAAATTTAGAGAAATAATGGTGGCTTTGATCCCAATTAGCTGAGGAGTAGCGATGTGACTGTGAGGCAGAGAGTTCTTGATAAAAATGCCGGTTCCCCCAGAGACTCTGAGTTCATTGTCTTCTATTTCACATCTTTTAAATTCTTTAAGTTGATTTTTTTACCTTAGTGGTAACTCCTTTCTTGTCGTAAGTACCAATGAACATTCACATGATTGTATACGTGCTGTTTTTTAATTTTAATTTCCTGATCAAAATATTTTTTTCTGGTCATAGATAATAAAATCTGTCCAAAACATAAAGTTGAATGTTTATTCTGTGCAGATCTAACATAAATATTGTAATAATTTTAAACTACAGCACTGAGTGACCTAAATGCCTTTTATTTCTAAACGAAAAATCAGTGATTTCCTGAAATCCTATGTTTTATCTGATGGTAACCAAAAATATTTTCATTAGTTTTTTTAATGAAATGAAAGTATAACTTTATAATAAAATTAATGTGTGATATTAGGGTGTTAAGGTGTTATATCTCCGTATACTAAAGGGATATTTGTAATTACGGTATTGTAATATAAAACTTAGTGTTCTAATTCTTTTTCTCTGCAATTATTATTTTTAACCTTGCGTCTAGCCAAAAAATTACGAATAAATTGTAATTAGTTTATTTTTAATTAAAAAAAAAGAAAAAAAATTCTGCCTCACAAGCTGAATGGTACCATTATTTAGCACGTGGCGCTATCTAGTGGCTGAATTAAAATTTTTCTTTAATTTAAAGTTAATTGTAAAAAAATTAAAGTAATTGTTTAAATTACAGTTTTTGTTTCAAAATTTGTGTGACTGTGATCTTTTTATTATATTATTTGTTTCCTTCAAATATTCTATTATGTAGGTTTATTCTATTTTACTTTCTATTTTTTATTTATAAATATTTATTCATAGTAATTTTTTCTTTACAAATTAGATCGCAATTGTTATTAGTGCTTTGCATCTATGATGAAGATTTCTTTTGGATTCCTTTTCACTGTTTGCTTTTTTTTTTTTTCTTTCCTAAAATTTTCTAAAATCAAAAATCATCCAAATCTCATTTTTTTTAGGGTTTTAAAAATAGAAATTAATTTGAAATAAAAAAAGTCAAAGTGAGTTATAAATTTAAAATGTTGCATACATTTACGAACATTTTAATTCCATGGATGAAAACTAAAAAATATTTTATTATTTGTAGCCATGCAATCGTTGGGTAAGCTAATCCAGGTCAAACATTGGCGGGTCAACTAATTTAAAAAAGAGGAAATAGTTGAAAGGCCAAAATTGCGGGGTTAGTAAGATAAGATGGTCTTTCTTCTTGGAAACTAACCAACCTCAAGTATCCTATTAAATAACGGATATTAGCTGTGCTTTGTGTTTTTTAAGCCCAAAATATAACTCATGTTGAAAGCCCTTTAGTATACTAGTTGAAGAAGAAAACTGCAAATACCATTGGATTCAGGGCGTTAGGATCTATAAAAATCGTTATTAGCTAAGAAATATTTTGTTTTTGTTTTAAGATAAATAAAAGGTGCATTTTAATAAAAATAATTACGTATAAGGCACTTTATATAGATAAATATTACTTGGGTGAGCTTTGATAAAACAAGTACTATAAAAAAAAAAATTTTTTTAAGTCAATCCCCTACTTTTTTTTTCACTATATTGCAGAAAGTCCTTTATAAATAATTTTTATTCATTTTTTAAGTTTATCTGACGCCATCTATTGGTAGATATATGCAACTTAAATCTAAAAAAAAACTAAAATTAATTAATTAAATTTAATGAATGAATTAATATTTGGAAAAACTGTATTAGCATCAAGTGTCATCCACTACAAGTTCAAAAATGTATTTGAACTTGAGTGGATGAATAAAAGTGTTTTTATTAACGATTGAAGATTTGAACAAGATATATATAGGAAAAGAGTGAGCTAATAGAAGGAATTGAAAAAGTCTAAAGCGTTTATTTTTTTTAAAAGATTACATTAATCATGCATTATATTAATAAAATTTTACATCGAGCTGAATTAAAAATATGCGTTCAAACGTGTGATTTTACAATTTAGGAATTTCGAATATGATTCGATCATGATAAATAAACATGTATCGAAAATTAAAATATAATTTTTGTTCATTTCGTTTCTGTATCAAAGCATCGTCCCTTTTTAATTTTAAAGCGCTAGTTTTATAATGAATAGTTTATGATATTTATTATAGTGCTAGTTTATGATATTTATTATGTTTTTGTTATCCTGCATTATACATGGATATATACATGCAATTTACTTTTCAATAACTTGAAATACGTTGAGTAGTATGTTAAAATGGAGTTCAAGTTTTACGATTATTTGAAATAGATGTCTTTATCTAAACAATGCTGCCTTACTGTTAAAACAGTGCCAGTTGGTGGATATTGAAATGGAATTTTATCGTGGCATTATTATATTTTAAAATATGATTAAGAGATTGATAAACATCGATGCATGAGGATAGTTTTTTATTAGCTTAGAAAATTTATTTATTTAACTTTTTTTTTAAATTCCATCTATTAGCTCACACTCTCCCTATATATATCTTGTTCAAATTTTCAATCGTTAATAAAATAAATTTTTATTCGTCCCCCTCAAGTTCAAATATATTTTTTGAACTTTGTAGTGGAAGAACACTGGATGTTAATACAGTTTTTGCAAATATTAATTCAGTAATTAAATGTATTAATTAATTTTAGTATTTTTTTTTAGATTTAAGTTGCCTATACCTACCAATATAGCGCCAGATAAACTTAAAAATAATGAATGAAAAATATTTATAAAGGACTTTTTCTGAAATAAAGTGAAAAAAAAGTAGGAATTGACTTTAAATTTTTTTTTTTTTTTATATTACTTGTTTAAAGTTTATAGAAAGTGTACTGAATTTACTAAAATATGGCTAGTCAAAAATTAAATTCAAACCTCTGTGTACTTATTGATACGATTATGTTTTCAGTTCCTGGGGATGGAGGTAGTCGTCTGCTGGCCAAACTGGACAAGACCGAACATGTCCACTTCTATTGCAGCAGGAAAACTAAAGGATACTATAAATTATGGCTCAATCAACGCTTCTTGTCTATGGAGCACTGGACTGCTGGGTAGACAATATGAAGTAAGCGCAACTGATTTTTAACGTTACTTACTCTTCAATAAATAGGCTATGGATTCTGGTAGTACGCTGATTTTGCTTATTCTTAGAGTTGATAAATTAAGTTGCATTTCGCACTGGGGTTGAAAATGAGAATTTGGAACCCATGCAAAATACTCACAAGAATAATATATTTTGTTTAAAAAACTCAAGATAATAGGGTAAAAAACTAATATTTTTATCTCATAGAACTCAAATGTTAAATACGCGTCGGTATATGTGTGTGTGTGCACGATACACGTACAAAGACTAGACATTATAAGCCTCCGTGTTAATTTCTGTGTTTTCTTCACTCACAACCTTACCGAATCTTGTTGTGTAATATTACATATAATATAATATTAAAATGAACAACTACCAACGTCTGGATAATGAAACAAGCAATATAAAAAAAAATTTTAAGTCAATTCCTACTGTTTTTTTCACTGTATTGCAGAAAGTCCATTATAAATAGTTTTCATTCATTTTTAGTTTGTCTGTCGTCAACTATTGGTAGATATATGTAACTTAAATCTAAAAAAACTAAAATTAATTAATTAAATTTAATTACTGAATTAATATTTGAAAAAACTGTATTAACATCCAGTGTCATCCACTACAAGCTAAAAAAATGCATTTGAATTGGAGTGGATGAATAAAAAAGTATTTTATTAACAATTGAAAATTTGAACAAGATAAATATAGGGAGAGTGTGAGCTGATAGAAGGAATTGAAATGAGGTGGCTAAACATAGGAAGACTGGAAGCAAGACATTTTGCAGAGACAATGCATCATTGTCCAATTAATGGAGACAGTTTAAATATATTAGATCCGTTGAGACAAAAGGCGATTAAGGAGGTGACACACATTCTGACATTGCACGTTCTCGTTATCTATAGTAAACAATTGTCATATTTATTATTTTTTTTCACTTTATTTATTATTTTCCTTTTCTGTTTTCTAAATGCTCATTTGATTTATTCCATAACGATGGATGAATTAATGAAAAAAAAAAATCTTATTATTTCCAGACTTACTTATAACACTACGACGCGCAGAACCACCAATTCACCCGGTGTTGACATTATTGTTCCAGAGTTCGGGAATACCACTGCTGTCGAAAGTCTGGTAAGCAGACATATACCAGAATGTAAGTTGCTAATACTTTTTTTCTAGTATTTTAAAAACCTACTGATACTGTTTGCGTTATATCACAGTGTCTGGGACAAAAAACGCAGGGTTACTACAGAGAAAGATCTTTATTATTCCAAGCATTAATCACAAAAACATGAAAATGCCATTTTCTGTAAAATAATCAGTTTTTTATAGTACTACTGTGACCAAAAAGTAAGACCAATAATTTTTTTACAAAAACTCTTTTTATTTATTCTTCCAAATTTATTTCATCGCCTTCAAAGTAATCCCCTCCGGTCACAATGCACTTATGCCAACTATTTTCCAATTCTCAGTGCATGCTAAAAAGTCATCGGCAGGGATGGCCTTCAAAGCGCGCGGCGATTCACGTTGAATCTCTTCAATCCACTCAAAACGGTGTTCCCGGAGTGGTCTTTTGAGTTTAGGGAATAGCCAGAAGTCTCACGATGTGAATACGGTGGTTGTGGAACGATATGGGTTTCATTTTTTGGCGAAAAAGACACGAAGAATCAATGCAGTGTGAGCTGGCGTATTCAGTGTTTTCGGTACCAATCGAGATTTGACGCGTTTGAAGTCCAAAATGGAATTGACCGATCCTTTTGAAATTCCAACATCATCAGCAAGGTCTCTAATTGTAGATCGATGGTTTGTAAGGACCAAATCTTTAATTTTTTTGGACATGAGCTTCGTTGGTTGAGGTTGATGGTTGACCAGAGGGCTGTTCGTCTGCAACGCGTTCCCTGCCTTCTTTGAACTGTGTACCACTTCTAAACACTTCTTTCCGATATAGGAATACTCAGCGAATGCCTTCTGCAACATTCTATACGTTTCCGCAAACAAAAATTTAATGCAAGTTCTTTGCTCAATTCATTCAGACATTTCAAAAATCGCCGGAATCCGTTTTAGCGTCTCACAAAGCCAAGTGTAACTCAAGAACTAGTATTTTGACGTCAAATTTCACACAGATGTCAAGGGCAGTGCCTGCAACCTAAAAAAGAAAAAGAAAAGAAAAAAAAAAAAAATTTAAATTCCATACTTCCCGAGAATTGGTCTTACTTTTGGACACAGTAGTATCTGGTATCAAGTCAGCGAATAAGGTTAAAAATACTCAAGCAATTTATTCAAATATAGTTAAGACAGCTCCACACTGAATATGTGTGGTATTTTACAGTACACTGTTATTGGTACATTATTTTAGTGAATTAATGGTGATGTATAACGGAAATGTACGCCATTCCCCAATTTTAACATTTAAGTCCAATTATTTCATCAGTAATACCTTCCACCTAAAACACACACTAAACATTAATTACGTGGTAGAGTGTTTCCTAGAACTACTACTACACTACACTACATCACTGTGCCTAGAACTGAACTTCCCTTTACAATTTGGAAACGATGTGGGTGAGAAGAAGTCTGATTGGGATCTGAGACGAGACCGGTGTGAGACCGGTACATACTGCTTAAAGTGGATTCCGAGCCACTGCAAACATCCATGGCCCCGCCGGGACTCGAACCCAATACCGAGTACCAGAACGCTAGCCATTCGGCTCCTGTGTGTTCTTGAGCGATGAATTGATGTTTGGCTCCACGATAATCCAGCATACGTCCATTTGAATTTATCGGGCTGTATCAGGAGCCAACAAACAGTTTATTTTGATCGCATTGTCAATTTTACAATGTACAAAATAATAATCAAGTGTTTTTATGAAACAATCTATTAAGAAACACAATAATTCACATGATGAAATAAATATTAACATAATGTTCAACGATGAATAAAATTAATGAAATAAGATGAAATTGAGCATTTTAGTGATAATTAATGATATGATATTTGTTCTACAAATTTACAATAAGTGACGTACATAGGTAATTCACATAATGAAATTAAATGTTATAATTATGATTGATGAGAGCTCTGACGGTCTGTGCCACAGGATTAAGGGTCAGTTTTTGTCAGTTTTCGTTTCCTTGACCACCTTCAATGTTTCTTATTGGTTTATTAGTGTTTTTTTTTTTTTATTTCTTCCACGAACTATTCTTATTGATTTATTAAATTTTTTTTATTAAATTTCTTTACCGTGATTTCATAAAATTTTTTTATTAAATTTCTTTCCCGTGATTTCATAAAATTTTTATTAAATTTCTTTCCCGTGATTTCATAAAATTTTTTTATTAAATTTCTTTCCCGTGATTTCATAAAAATTTTTTTATTAAATTTCTTTCCCGTGATTTCATAAAATTTTTTTTTATTAAATTTCTTTCCCGTGATTTTATAAAATCGTTCGTGGCATTATTGGCCAAATGGCTAGTGCTCTGGGATTCGGGAGCCACAGACTTCAAGTTCGAATCCTGGTGGTGGGATGGATGTTTGTGTAGTGGTTCAGAATCCACGTTAAACAGTAGATCCTGGTTTATTTATCCCAGAATGTGCTCAAAATGATAGTAGAGCGACAAACTAAACGTTATAAAATCGTTTGAAATTCTATAATTCCTTTATTTTTAATTTCTTTTACGTGCTTTTTTTAAAAACAGTTTGAAATTCTATAGTTTCATTTAATTTTTTATTTATTTATATTTTTTTTTTCAATTTTGAACCATAACTAAGGAACATAATTTATTGCCTGAATAGAATTTATAGATACTTTATTTATTTCTTTGTTTGTTCAAGCTTGCTGTTATGTGCTTTTTTTTACATTAAATTCTAAGTCTTAATGAAAACCTGTATATCGGCGAAGCCGATTAAATTCTTTTTTATTTAATTAGTACTAAGCAGCAACTATGGAAACCTTTCTTACTAATTTTCAGACGATTGTATTCATTCTATCTCTTATATACCATTAATCTTGCTCATATAACATGGCGTGAGGAGATAAATGCACAGCTAGCGGTTGGAAGGAAGATTCTAAGAATTTTTCATTGATTGACAAGAAATCTTCATAAAAAAATCTTTTCAGGCCAAAGGTACAACTATTCTTCTTTAAACTGATTATAGATGAGATTTTTTGTCATCTTTTCATAAGAACAGAATATCACGTAGCTTTTATATTTGTGATCCGAATGCCCCTATATTGTGGACAGTAAACATGATCAGTTTATAAAAAAACGCTATATACATAATTTCTATTAAAATATGAATAACTCGTTTCAAGCATATTTTTTCTCTATATGTTCGGGGGTACTAATAGCCGGATGATTAGCGCTCGGTGCAATAGGTTTCTGATTCGAGTCCCGGCGGTGCCATAGATTCTTGTAGTGGTTTGAATCCACTTTAAACCGTAGGGCCCTGTCTAATATGACTACTACTACTATATCGCCCCGCCTAGAACTGAGTTGGCCCTTTACAGTTTGGGAATGATGTGGGCGAAGTTGGAAGGATGCAGGATGGGGGACAACGCTCTACGATCATATTAAACCGGGATCTACGGTTTAAAAGTGATTCCGAACCCCTACAAACAGCCATGGCACCTCCGGGACTCGAATCCTAAATCTGTGGTATCGAGTGCCAGAGAGAGCTAGCCACTCGACCATCAGGCCCCCTGTCCAATATGATTGTAGAGCGTTATGCGTAGGGCTGTGAACCTTACACCGTAAAAAGAAAAATATTTCATCTTTTGGAATCTGCTAGTAGTCAGACGGTCTAGCCCCGCCATTAAAGATTTGATTTGTTTTGCTGCTATACGGTCATTTTGTGCACACTTTGGGCTAATTAGATCGGGACCTATAGTTTAATGTGGATTTTGAACCACTAACAAACATCCATGCTACTGCCCGAATTCGAACCTGAAGCCTGTGGTACCAAAGGCCAGAGCTCTAGCCAATTGGCCGTCATCCCGCACACCATTGAAGAAGAGGAACTACATGTTTGGAGGAAATTATAACTTATTTAGATTTTATTTATTAAAAGATAACATTTTATTTCATGTGCAGTTATGCGGAAAGCGATGTATGCTGAGTATTACATAGGAATCGTCAAATATCTGGAGGCCCTAGGCTTTAAAAAAGAGACCGAAATCAAAGCTGCTCCTTATGACTATAGAAAAGGACCAAGTGAGTAGTTTCGCAATAATTTAGATTGCATTTTATCTTGCATACCCTTTTTTACATTTGAGTTAATTTCATAGCAATGTGTCCAAAAAGTAAAACCAATTTTCAATTTAAAATTCCCTGGGCTTATGGAATTTCCATTTCTTCTTCTTTTTTAAGTTGTTGGCACTGTCCTTTATATTCATGTGAAATTTGACGTCAAAATATTCATTAGTGTTTGAGTTACGCTTGGATTTGAAGACGCTAAAACTAATTCCGACGATTTTTTAATGTCTGAATTTATTGAGCAAAGAACTTGCATTCAATTTTGTTTGCGGAAACATATAGAATGCAAACATTCGGTGAACCTTATTATTACGGAAAGAAAAGTTTAGAAGTGGTATAAGCCGTTCAAAGAAGGCAGAGAGCTTGTTCAAGACGAAGAGCCCTCCGGGCCGATCATCAACCTCAATCGACGAAGCTCATGTCCAAAAATTAAAGATTTAGGGCCTGCAAACCGTCGATTTACAATTAGAGACCTTGCTGATGATGTTGGAATTTCAGATTCTTGGTGACTTTTCCGCCAAAAATGAAACCCATATCGTTCCACAACCACCTTACTCACACCGTGTGACTTCTGGCTATACCCTAAACTCAAAAGACCACTCTGAGGACACCGTTTTGAGTCGATTGAAGAGATTCAACGTGAATCGCCCACGCGCTTTGAAGGCCATTCCTGCCGATGACTCTTTAGCATGCATTGAGGATTGGAAAAAAAAAGTTAGCATAAGTGCATTGTGTCCATAGGGGATTACTTTGAAGGCGATGAAATAAATTTAGCAGGATAAATAAAATTGAAGAAAAAAAAAAAAAAAGGATTGGTCTCACTTTTTGGACACGGTAGCATGTCGATGAAATAATAAAGATAATGTTATTTAAAAAATGGGAATTTTTTCTTTTAGATGAAATGGAGGAATATTACGCCAACATGACGGCACTAGTTCAAGAAACGTACGATGTAAATTTGTTCACACCAGTCACTATTGTATGTCACAGTTTGGGATGCCCTCTCTTACTTATTTCCTTAACACGAAAACTCAATCGTGGAAGAACCAGTACATCAAAGGACTCATTTCACTAGCAGGAGCTTATGGAGGAGCTGTTAAAGCATTTAAGACATTAGTAACAGGTATGATATTTAAAAACTTATTCCCTTTTTTCAATTCCTTCTATTAGCTCACACTCTCCCTACATATATCTTGTTCAAATTTTGAATCGTTCATAAAATACTTTTTATTCATCCACTCAAGTTCAAATATATTTTTGAACTTGTAGTGGATGACACACTTGATGCTAATGCAGTTTTTTCAAATATTAATTCAGTAATTAAATTTAATTAATTAATTATAGCTTTTTTAGATTTAAGTTGCATATATCTACCAATAGATGGCGCCAGATAAACTTAAAAAATGAATGAAAATTATTTATAAATAAAGGACTTTCTTTGACTGACTTTTCTTTTCTTATAAAAGGACTGACTTTTTTATATATAAAGGACTTTCTGCAATATAGTGAAAAAAAAAGTAGGAATTGATTTCAAAAAATTTTTTTTTATATTACTTGTTAAATCTCTGTAACAGATGCTGCAAAAATGTTCAAAATTTAGTTAATTATAGTTTAAAAATATTATCAGTTTTGTAAAATTTTAATTGAGCGATCATCTGAAGTTATTTCTCTCTCATTTCAACAAGATGAGATATATATTTTTCTTTTTCTTTTTGTGTTTGTATTTATGTTTCGATATTTTCGGTTGATGGATATACTCCTGAATGTTTAAAACTTGCAAAAATATCCACTCTCTCCCTAAAATAAACGGATAAACTTGATAAGTTTGTCTCTGGTAGTGTGACAAAACCGACACACGCATAAAGTGACATGGCAGGAAATAAAATGCCATGGTTTACATGAAATTCATAAGATTTAACTCTTCAAAACACTTCTGTTTTTGATGCACATAATGTGAATGGATAAAATGAATGGCAAAGTAAAGTAAAGATAAAGTTACCACATAATGGTAAAAGATAAAAGATAAAGTAAGTAAAGAAGTCACCGTTTAACCCTTTGCACTCGAGGGCTCAGGAGCGGAGCCATTTAAAATTTGTCTTCAAGTTCAAGAGGACAATGCAAATAACAATATAAATAATGCGTTTCTTTTATGCGTATATCAAACTTACATGTGAATGTGATCTTTTCACTAAAATCGCTTCGAGTTGCTGGTAATACGAATGAAAAAAACTTCGAGTCCAAAGGGTTAATGAAGATTTTCGTTTTAGTGGTTTATGCATAAGGCATCCAAGACAGCTGTCTAAGTGTTTGCCAGCTGCATTTAAAAAAAAAATTATCACCGGTTACAATTCTATTACGAACTTGTTCTCCTTTTATGGCATAAGGAGAGAGAAATCCAAACGTTTGGTCCATAAATACTATACTGTTTGCAATAGATCACAATTGCTGCAAGATTTTTCGCATACACAGATCGTATTACTGCATGCATTCTACTTTTGGTGAAAATTTCTTGGACATAGTTAATTTTTAATTGATGCCGTCGACGAGTTAACTACAACAAAATCTTTTGATTCCACTCCTCCATACCTACTGAACACTTGTTCATAGAATCTAACGAATGAATTTACTGTCCTGATGAATTCTGCCCAATTCTTGCTATATGCAAATGAAATTCTCATGTATTATAATAAATATTACTTAAAATTTGCACTGCTAGAGCAGCGATGGTCTATTTTCTTTCTCTGAATTTATAATCCATAACTTGGTGCCAACCATTTTAAAAACCTCGATTTCTACTTCATTATTGATATTTTTCCTTAACAAAACTTATCAAAATAAAATATATTATACAATTTGCCTAAACCAAGCAATATTAGATCATACCTGTTAGTAAATTAATAATAATTTCAAAGTTTTGTAATTTTATGATCACCTGATTGAATAAGATCAAGCACAATTTTTGATTTTGCATTACATAATTTTGCATCATTTCAGGGGAGAATCTGGGAATCAGAATTGTAAGTCAAAAAAAGCTGAAGATAGAACAGAAAACGTGTCCAAGCATGGCGTACATGCTTCCATCTCGCCATTTGTGGTTGCCGAACGAGACGATAGCAATGACGAACCATAAAAATTACACAGTCGCAGAGTATGAACAGTTTTTCAAGGACATTAACTACACTGTTGGTTATGAGATGTACAAGGATAATCTACCCTATTCTGACACACACATTAAGCCACCTGAGTAGACGTCATCTGCATCTATGGTTTAGGCTTGCCAACCCCTGAGTTGTAAGTATATGCATTATATAATGCATTTAGTCTGAGTTAATTGTGTAGTTACTTAACTAAATTATTTTAAATGTAATTTAAGCTGTTTTGTATTCTTACAAATTAAGGCAATTCTTGCAATTTAATTTTAAATTTAGCGTAATAAAAAAAGGTACAAAACCTACTTTGTAAAATAATGAAAATGATGAATTTTGTAGTATTTTTGTTTGTATTAACGTGGATACATTTAGTACATATTGGATACATTACAGTATGTGGTTCACAAATCAATCAATCTTTAATATTGGTAATGCCATTTCAATGGACTAATGTAGGCGGATGAAGGAAGGCATATGTTGGCATGCATGTATATGTTTTTTATTTCCAACGGCAAGTTTACAGGACAACAGATATAAAAAATTACATAGAACAAGATAGAAACAAACGGCATCAGTTAATTCATCAATTTAAGTCTGGCAATCCAATAATGCTTCCATAAAGACACAGTAGACAGTACAACAGAACAGGAAGCAAGGTGAGGCGTATCCATTTTTTCCTGTTATCACACAGGAGACAGAGAGGGTCAGAAGCCAGTTTAATTCTGTGAAGGTGCTTGAGGAGACAATAGAGACCACAGAAAAGCCGTAGCAATGTCACCGATTTTCTCTAGGTCAGGGGTCGCCAAACTTTCTAGCCTTAGGGTCGTACTGCTTACACCAGTAAGTACCAAGGGCCAAAACCATTTTAAATTTTCTGCTATAATTTCTAGACTAGTCGCCGAGTACACTCTCTGAGAGAGCATTTGCTTGCTAAATTCGCTGGTTCAATTACTACAATTACAATTGTGTGTATCGATACGACCGTGGCACTTGACAAAAAGTGGATATCCGCGGTTTCGCGTTAATTTAGCTTTTCCGTTCCTATATATATCCCAGATAAACATATTTTAAAAATCATATGTTTGATTCAGGATACATACATTCCAAACATCGATATATATATATACATATGCGATACTCTTTACCCCAGAATAACTACCGAGGGTAACCGCGGGATGCTAACTAGTTTATAATATTAGTGGGATTCATTTCAATCGTTAGTTGTTATGCTTAAGTTAAATCGTCTGCGTATTATGCTTGTCATTAAGCTTTTACCTAGCAAGTCAATAAAATTGAGTTATTATCATTCTGTGTTTTTCTATCCAACTTATTACAGCAACAATAAGCTATTCGCTATCGCGGGCCGGATGGATGACACTGGCGGGCCGGATTTGGCCCACGGGCCGTAGTTTGTAGACCCCTGCTCTAGGTCATTCAGAGATATCATGAATAGTATGCCAACAGGGCTTGCGACTGTTTCTAGAGGAGTATTCTCAAAAAGGAGCACCTAAGGGTTTTTTAAGTATCGCCTTAATGGAATGATAGGCTAACTCCTGGCTATTTATCTGTAAAACAGAGGCCACTTTTCTGGGACAATGCAGCAGAACTCTAAAAAAATGAACTGAGCTCATGCATGTATATGTTAAATGGCATATTTACCTTTCTGGGGTGAATGATCTCAGGCTGAAGTATCTGCCATTCATAAAGAACAATAATAATTTCCCGTTAAAAAGTATACCTCTTTTATCCTATCATACTAGAAATGTCTTTTTTCCCTCACAATTTCTATTCTTTTCTTAGGGTGGATTTCCGTAAAAGTAAGAATCCAGACGCCAAACCCGACATCCTACCTGGTCCTGGAGACGGAACAATAA
Source organism: Caerostris extrusa (assembly GCA_021605095.1). Lineage (NCBI taxonomy): Eukaryota > Metazoa > Arthropoda > Arachnida > Araneae > Araneidae > Caerostris > Caerostris extrusa. The sequence goes on along the minus strand of BPLR01005773.1, from coordinate 113,601 downwards.
ACCAAAGAAGCTTGGAAGTGTGCTCGCGCTGGAAAAGAAAACAGAAGCAAAGAGTTCGCACCAAAATTATCGATAAACTAGGCCACCTGACTATGTTATACGACAAAAAAGTTCACAAAATTATTAAGAAATTTCTCACAACATGGTGGTGACCCAAAGTAATATAAAAAATAATACTTTTAAAGTCAATTCCTACTTTTTTTTTCACTATATTGCAGAAAAGTCCTTTACAAATAAAGTTGACATTTTCCTCTAACATCTGGCGCCATCTGTTATTAGATACATGCAACTTAAATATAAAAAAAAAACTAATATTAATTAATTTAATTTAATTAGCGATTTAATATTTGAAAAAACTGGATTAACATCCAGTGTCCTCCATTACAAATTCAAAAAAAAATTATTTGAACATGAGTGGATGAAAAAAAAAAAAAAAAGTATTTTATGAACTATTGAAAATTATATATAGAGAGATAGATATATATAGAGAGAGTGTGAACTAATAGTAGGAATTGAAAAAAAGATTGTTATTTGCTTCATTTAACTGGTTGGTGTTAACTTTTTAATATTGCTTGTTAGCGCCTTCCGTTTGACACATACTGATTCGAAAACTTTTTTAATTATATTTCTAAACATAAATTTTTATACTGACATGCTATACATTAAACATGTATTTGATTGGAAAATAAATTGCTCTGTTGTAATTATGTATATTAGTAGTAATTTCTAAACTTTAAAATATAAAGGGGCATATTATATTTAAACTAAGCTAAAATGTGCTGTTAAGATTTCTCTATCTGTATTATATGGTTGTAAATCGAGTGATTTGGCAGATAAAAAAAATGCCATTTCAAATTTGGCACACAATTTTGGCGGATTTTTTCCAGATATTCCAGATGCAATTTATGTTGTTTTAATATAGATATCTATATCTTTTATATTATAATTATATATCTAACAATATTATTAAAACTTTGACTGAAAACATTATTTTTAAGTTTAAAATATCCCTAAATTTTAATAATAATTTAGCATGTCTTTTAAGATAATTAAATTCAAAGTACAATAATATTTCAATTTATGTTAGACAAATTACAAATATAACTAAATTGTTATAAGAAAATAAATCAAGATAATAAATTTTTTTATAACAATAATGTCTGTTATCAATTATATTATTCCATCACGGGCATGCTATTTATTTCATATTATTCACTGTCTGTGAGGATATTTATCACTTTGAACTGTAAATATCGATGCTTTTAAACTTTGAAGCTTTAATTCAAAAGTTTGTAGTAAAGTATCCTTGAATATATATATATTTCAAGGATATTTTCATAGATCTGAAGGACAACACTATAAGTCATGAAAGGATTAAAAATGCATATTATACAAATTATATTTTATTAATAAATAGGAATTATTGATAAATGAATGAATGACAATTAATAGTGTCTTGTCATGTCTTGCACTTCTATATTTTTTATTTTTAAACTGAAAATAGTACAATAATATAACAAAAATTTTCGAATTTTAATTCTTCTTTTATTTTCTTTTTAAATATTTCGGTAAACATTTTTAATTTTTGATATTTTGTTTGCTAATTGTTTGTTGTTTGCTTGAATAAAATGTTTGAACAACGTAGTTTGTTTTCCTTTTTTTTTTTTTTATTTAAAAATTAAACATCATTAAAGTATAAAGATATAATTCGCTTTCAGTAATAACTATTATAAGACAAAAATAAGAATAATCTAGTGAATTTTTAATCAAATGGTCATTCAAGGCATTATTTCAGCCTTGATTATTTCCAAAAATATAATATTGAAATAATATATTACAAGAAAAAATTTGCTTAAAATATATTCTTTAAGATTGAATTTTTAAATTTGATAATAATAAATAAATAAAAATTAATAAAATAATAGATAAATAAACAAAGATTAAAAAATAATAAATAAATAAATAAAAGTTATTGCGCAACTAAGTTTCCGGTTTCACTCATAGATAGCGGACATGCCGTGTTTCTGTTTTTATTTTGGAAGTTAAACAGTCAGCAATAATGAATCTTAATAGCGACACATATTGCAAAGGAAAAATATTTTTTAACAACGTAGATGTCGAATTTTGTGCCAAATATACAGCTTTGCTTTTCTGCTTTAACTTAAAAAAATAAATAAAATAATGCAATTGAAGCACTTCATTTGCTTGAGGAGCCCTACGGCGCACATGCACAAACAAAATCTGCATGTGAAGATTGGTTTAAACTCTCAGAAATGCCGATTTCAACAGTGAGGACAAAGAGCGTGCAGGAAAACCAAAAACAATTGAGAAAACGAATCTGTCATCGCTACTGACAATAAGTAATAAATTTTAACCATGCATTGCTGGAGATGACCAGAAAGACATGGGCCAGGCCAGAATGGGACACTACATTTCGACCAACGTTAAAAAAATCACATATGCACCACATTTTCTTTTGAGATTTGTACTTCTCAAATTCGGGGTGTAAATTTATCAACATTTCAAATCATAGTAAATACAGTACTTCTCAAATTTGGGGGTGAATTTATCAATATTCCAAATAATAGTAAATACAGAAATTAAAATATATTTAGCCAAAAATAATGCTATTGGATCTTAAACATTATAACTCAGGATTAATACATCCCTAGGCTAATCCATCCTAGGCTGGAACTCCAACTCGGACAAGATCCAATTTTTCTTAGTAATAATATTAAGTTTGGAGGGACTTATTTTAGCATTTTTCTTGGAATTTTCAAGATGTTCATCATTGTTTTCAATTCTGTTCAGATGATCAGTATTGGTTTCAGTTCTTTAGGAATATATACAGTCATCCAAAATACGGTTAACCAGTTAATGTTCCACTAAAAACGAATTGTATTTTTATTACAATCGTTAAATTCAAATTGCCGGAAATAAATCTGAAGCCTTTGCTATGTTGCCCTTTGGAGAGATAATGAATCATGTCATGGGCAGGATACAGTCCAAATTTTGATTTTGTCTTCATCTATAGATCTGAATAATTTTTTAAGGCAATGATTTTAATAAAAATATATAAATAGTGATCACAAAGAAAACAAATACCATTTTTTCATTTATATATAAGTGCTAATAGGTTTAAAAATTTAAAAACTGAAATATTGATAAATAATTTCTATTAAAATAATAAAAGTTGAAATAATGAAAATGGTAAAGAAATTGTTCATTGAATAAAATTTTGTAATCAATTTAAAAAATTATTTATGAAATAATATAGTAGGACCTTTTAAAGAACCAATGCATTTAATTAAATTATTGCTTGTGTTTACTGGTATGCAAAGGAGTTCATTAATTATTGAAATGAATTTTGAAGATTATAAATTTATTTGTTTGAAAAGTTATGTGTGCATGTGGTGTTTTCGCCTAAACATGGCCTCAATTTACATCCAAATTTCATTAAAATTGGTAGATATGCTTCTAATAAAACTAAGATTAACTGAAAAAAAAATCGAAATTTAATCAATATTTGTTAAAAAAATGATCCAATTATGTTTTTCGCGAATTTGACTATTTTTCGTGGCTAGGAATTTTTCAAGGTTGATAATATTTGTTCTGCTGTTGTATTGTTCATAGACAGGCTAACGTAAAATAAATAAAACATACTCACCAATGAATTGAAACCAAATAAAATTATGTTTAATAATGAAGAAAAATTTACTGTGTGATTTTAGTGGTGGGGAATCGATTTTTAAATGAATCATGGTTCATCGTTCAAGTTTGATGGAGGAACTTTACGAAATTTAATCTTGTGTATGAGAACTTAGTACTATTTTCATTTTGGTGTTATAAAAAGAAGGATAGACTTGAGAGTCAGAGCAATGTTCGCTTAGCTGTTCGTTTAAAATTGAAAGATCTGTTAATGCATCATAAATGGTTTGAATACATTGTTCTGAGTCTGACAATATTTCGAGAAAGAACATTGCTTACAATAACAAGATATTGTAAATAAAAAGAATTTGGTATGCGGGATTTTAAATCTTCATTTATTAGATTTTTAAATTTTAGTTGGGCATCACTGTTTTTAAAGTTTCGTTTCTCAACCTATTTCTATTGTCTACTACCTATTTCTATTTCAAATATGAATACATGTAATAATTTTAATTTATTGGTAGAGATGGATTTCAAAAATTTTGAAATATGTAGTATGTCATACAGCTTCATAATCAAATGTTAATTGTATATAATATTTGAAGTTAACGCAATAAAAAATTTCCTCAAATGAATAATAAATAGTAACAACGGAGAACAGTTTTGTTATGTCTTTTCACAAGCAGCACATTGGCAGAAGTTCAAACGGTTGTCCAGAAGTTTCAACAACAAGTTCAAACTGCTGAATTTGCTCACCTCAATTTTAACCCGTTGAGCCCCCATAGTAATAAACGAACATATACATCAACGTTAATAACTAGATGTAGTCAAAATAAAAAACAAAGAACATTTTAATTTTTAAATACTAGCAAGAGTAGAATCAACGATCTTTTTCTGCAAATCATTTCATGTTTTCTTCAATTTTTTAAAACATCTCTCCCAAAAAGAACATCAGCTATCACGTCTTTTTCAAACAAGTCTTAATTCTCTCCTCTCGTTCGAACGTTTTCTCCTGTTTTCTGGCGGAAAAAGCTTTTCGTTGCCAAATACCAAATATATAATTTAATAATATCTAAGTTTTAATGTTATACGGACGCACACACGTATATAACACGAAATTTTTGTGCCAGATAACTTAAAGACTACAACATTAAGGTGTTGAATTTATTTCAACTAACCAATTACTTTTTTTTTTGGTAAAAATCATTAAAAAATTCTTATTAATTGTATTCATAGTAAAATATCGAATTTTAAACCCGTTGTTCAATAATTGACTGCTTTCACAGGCAAATTATTAATAGTTACAAAAAATACGGGAAATATTTGATGTAAAGTAAATTTTTTTTTTAAAGTTCAAAGGTAAGTCAGATTATTTCCGCCTATTTATTTTTAAAAATTATCAAATAATTCGAATAATTTTTTAATTAAATAAAGTTATAATTTTATGTAGCAAATTGGCAGTAAAATAAAATTAAAGATTTTTAGAGTCAAGAAATCGTCTGCTTTTATTTATTCTACCTGTAAAATAATTTTAAATAATTGAATGAATTAAATTAAGAATCGTTTTTTATGTTCTGAAAATTTTTTGTTTAAAAAAGTAAATTTTGAAGCTTTTGCATTCTTTTTTTAGTAAGTTTTTATTCCTTTCTAAATAATAATTTTGTTTTTATATTTAAATAGATTTAAAAACTATTGTTTACATTTTCAATTCTTTTTTATGCACCTTTTCCTATATTTTTGATTTTTTGCATTAACAGAATAAATTAAATAATTGTGCACTGTTCCTGTTTTCAACCTTTTAATAAGGCTGCGATTAATTAGAAATATAAAATGAATTTTATGTGGTTTTATTTTATGTAAAAATGTTTAATGTGTTGATTATTTAGGAATAAAATGTATTTTAAATAATGTTAATGTATTAACATTTATAATGATGTTAACATTTATAACGATAATGTTAACGTTTTTTTATAAAATTGATTAACAGAAAAGATTTACATGGAAATACATATAAGTTGATAATTGATTTTATGTATTATATTTGTATTCTACAAAGACATTTTTATTTTGAGGCTGTGGCGAAAGAAAGGCATTTCCCTCAAATTTTTTTTATTATTAGTTTTTTTACTTCCATCTGTTTTTTAAGATATTTGAAATTTTAATTTTGAGGCTATATTAAAACTACGTTTACTGGTGACATTAAAGTATAAAAGCCAAAATAACTTATTAAAGATTATATAATAAATATTATAATTTTTAAATATAGAATGATGTATAATTAAGTATACTATAGAATATTTTTTTAGTTTCTATCGGATAGAATGATGATGTATTTAGTTTATTTTACGTAGAAGATATTTTTCTGCAAATTTTCTTCGAACTCTTTGTTGGTATTTTTCTTAATTAAACTTATCAAAATAAAAAATAAATATCATTCCAATGAAACTGTGTTATAAACGGTGATATTTTCTAGGCAATAATAATATGATTGGAAATACAATTTTTAAAATTAATATTACAAATTTTTGTTTTAAATGCTTGTAAATTGTTCCGCAATAAAAGAACCATTTAGTATGTAATTTTCTTTTAAGTTATAGAGAAATACAACATTTTTTCCTTGGAAATTCGTGTATTTTAAAACTGAAAACAAATGCTATTTTTGTTACCGTCTTTGCAATTGTAAAGGAATTTCTTTCCTAGATTAAATAATTTCATTGTTTGATAAAGATAAAATAAGATTCAGATAAGAGATTAATCTTGTTTTGAAAGTTCGATAAGATAAAATTATTTTTACCCTATATTAATAGCCGGTCAAATAATTTTACAGATAGTGATACTGCGGCAAACAATTCGTGATTCATTGTTAGCTTTTTGTATCTACAAATAAACAATGTAATTTTTACAATAATGCAATTATAATATCAAAACATATCGTTATTCCAAATGTACAATTATAGTAAATTATATACAATTTAAAATTAAGCATTAAAATTAATTTCAGGAAACATTATTATTTATTAATGATAGAAATCTTTCCGTTGAAGAATTCTTAATGTAATTGTTTTTATACCTTATTTATACCTTTTAACCAGGGTCTGAATAGCATTGCCGGGACTAGATTGATAGTCCCAGCGATGTCATTCAGGCCCTGGTTAAAAAGCACAAGGTATAAAAACAATTACATCACCGTTCGTAAGCGAGATAGTTGTGTTAATGATCGTTTCCATGCTTTTTATTGTAAACTAGCGCTCTGGCGCTCAGTACCACAGGTTTCGGGTTCGAGTCTCGGCGGTGTCATGGATGTTTGTAATGGTTCGGAATCCACTTTAAACCGTAGGTCTCAGTCTAACATGATAGTAGAGCGTAGCGGAGGTATTATTACTCCGCGTCCGTAGTTGTCTTCAAGTTACATGCACCTCCTGGGTAGTGCTAAGTGAGTAACATTAGTGTAGCGCTTGCCTTAAGGCATCCATGACAACTGTTTAAGTGTTTTCTAGCTGCATTAAAACAAAAAAAAAAAACATTTTAAACGAATGAAAGTTATAGAGTTTGGCAACGGGGTGAAAAGAAATTTTTTTTCTTTTTTTGCAAGAGAAGATTATTATCTTCTCTTGCAAAAAAAAAAAAAAAAAAAAAAAAAAAAAAAAAAAAAAATAATAATAATAATAATAATAATAATAATAAATAATAATAATAATAATTAGAAGATAATTAGTTTTTAGAAACAATATAGGATGATAGGAGTCACTACACACTCCTCTCCCAGTGAAAAATATTAGGAGACATAATATATTAAATAAGTTGGAAATCTGATTGTTCTACTGCATGTAGTAGCGTGGGTATCGTTCGTAAGCGAGAGAGTTGTGTTAATGTGCGTATGCCTGCATTTGTCGTCTCATGATTTTTTATTGTAAACTAGCAGAACCCGGCATACATTGTTTTGCCAAAAAATGCATTGTAGAAAATTGCATATCGCGAATATATTCTCTATGTTCCAATATAGGTGCATTCTAATTTTCATGGATATCGTTTAAATGCTATATAAGATGAAACGCTGCAGCCCCCTCTGGTGGCAAGTAACAATAAAGTGGATAGCTCGAACCTATTTTCCGTACTCAAATACATATTATTACCAATTTTCATAGCGATTGGTTGAACGGTATAGAAGTTGACATACTGCAGCACCATCTGGTGGCGACTTACAACAAAGGGGATAGCATAAAAACATTCTCCATGTTTTGTCAAACACACATACAAAATTTCATAAAAATCGATCAAATTGTTCAAGAGGAGTTCAGTGAAAAACACATGTACAGAAGAATTAATCATATATATAAAGATGTTAGATGATTATTTTACTAGAATAAAGTATTAACAGCATTAATTTTTTGATTTTTGGTGACTTTTTTTAATGAGCTCTTTTAAACGAGATTGTTTATATTTATTTTCAATTTCTTTTTTAATTCTTAAAAACATTTAAAAATAAAAATAAAAGAAATAACTTTTCATAAATATTTTATTGACATATTATAATAATAGTATACTTCATAAAAATAACCCTGATATTTTTAAAATAATAAAATGCATGCTATATTTTAAAAGATATTAACAAGATATTATTATTTACAATTAAAAAAAGGATATGAATAAAATATTGTACAATGTGTTATAATATTACTTACATCACACAATTTTCAGAAAACTGTTTGTTTATCTAAAATTCTTAAGATCGTATCAACAATAAAACAATATACGTAAGATGAGTTTAATTTTTAATTGTATATCCTTTTTGTAAGTTAACGTTTCAAATTATTGCTTTAGTTTATAAAATTTTAACTAAATAGCAAAAATATTTTATATATAAAGCAACAAATTTATTTCAACGTAATATTAGAATTACTCTAGTACAGGAGCATGAAAAAATTCATTCTTTTCAGAGAAAATCGTTCGCACCGTTTTTGCTGAAACAAAAAAATTCGTTAACGATTAAACTTAATAAATTTTATGATTAAAATCTAATTTGCTTACTAATGAAAAGATTTTTTTACAATCGAAATTATACTTACTACATAGCAGATTGTATGATTGCTTTTACACCAGGTAAAATGGCAACATATTTTGCAATCGGCGGACTAAAACATTGGGCTATTTCTTCTTTGGACATTTTTGGAAAGGAACACAGCTCGTAACTGCAACTGAGTATTGAAGTCTTTCATGTCTGTCGTAATTGATCCATTTCAGGGCCATGATATATACGAAATAAAAACTATGGAAGATATATTAAAATAATATGCGGCTAAAAAGTTTCGTAATTTTAAATCTTTTTCAATATACAAGAAAATATTTAACAAACAATATAAAATAAAATTATTATAAAAAATTATTGTTAAATAGACTCCTTTGCAAGCATTATTAGCAAAATGTTCAATTTAAATTAAGCAATTTGTCTACAAAATGAAATATTTCAAATTTGAGTTTTTGGTGCATTATAAAATACCAACTGCTTAAAAATTTTCTTCACCGAATAAATCTATATAAAAGTTTTGAATGTTTTTTAATTTAGTAAAAAAAATAAATAAATAAATAAATAAATACTCTATAAATACTAGAATTTTATTTATATATTAAATAAAATTATATATAATAAAGAGGCCAAATCGCAAAATAGGGGCCTTGGGGATTTGGCGATATTTTTGATACGCTAACTGTGCCAAATACGGTAACCGGAATTTCTTGTACTATTTGTACTTCACTTCACTTACAATAGCAACACTTTTCTTAGCGCACTTTGGCGAAAAGAATTTTTGACGCCATAAATCCCAGCGGCCCTATTCTGCAATTTTGCCAATAAAGATATATATAATAAAATATCCAATAAATTAAAACGTAAACTTCCTCCTTTGTTTCAATATGTAACTTTTGATTCAATTTAAGCTATATTGCTACCTATTAATGAAAATGTTAAAAGCTAAACTTCATTAAAGAATTAAATCCCTCGATTCTGCTTTTTAATGCATGATATACGCATGATTATTTTAAAAAAAATGAAATTTGTCTTATTTTCAAAAGTTTATTTTAATGATATTTTACATTTGACAAAAATATTTTTCATTTCTGAAATTTTAAAACTAATATCATATTTAAAGTTTTTATTAATAATTTTATGAACAATTTTGCTTATAATTCTTAATAATGCTTGTAATAAACTTTAGAAAACTGGCATATTTTATGATAATAGTATGTTGAATACAAAAATTTTAATCAAAAATATTATTAAACTGATTTTGGCAAAATCGCCGAAAAATTTTCGCCAAAGTGAGCCATGTAAAGTGTTGAGATTGTAAGTGAAGTGAATTGCAAACTATACAAGAAAATATTTGGCGACTTAACTTCAATTGGCACCACAAAAGAGTTGCCAAATCTCAATGGCCCCTGTTTTACTATTTGGCCCTGCTTTTTTTTCTTATGATTACAAAGAACACCACTAAAGAAGCGCATTACAAAAATGAACAAGTTACTAATTTATTAGCTTAACTAATTTATTTATTATTTACTAATTTCTTATTTTATTACTAATTTATTAAATTACTAATTTAATAGTTAAAAAATTATAATTTATAGAACTTTGTTGAATGATACTTTTTCATTTTCTTGTGAGATTTAAGTATGTAAAAGGAAATTTTGCGAAATTTAAATATATCTTTTATTAGACTATCATCCAGTGTTACCAGGTTACAGAAAATAAAACATTTTTAGCTTTAATAAATCTATCAAGAAAAATATCTGTGCAGAATTAAAGATTTAAATTAAAGATTTTTAATAACATACTGGCCTTGGCTAAATAAAGTAATCATGCATATTCAAGAATTACCCCCCCCTTCAACTGTTGAAATACATTTTTAAGAATATAATAGCGTTAGCCTTGAAAATAAACCATAGATAATCGAGTAAATTATCTACTCTATCTTTTTTTTTTTTTTTTTTACACCTCAATTAATGTGCTAGATAACTTTAAAAGGCGATGATATCTTGTGATATGAAAATCTGATAGTAATGAAAAAAATAAAATTTTTATTTGAATAAAAAATAATTAGTACATTTTTTTCGTAATTTTTGGTTGAGAATTTTTAAAACGAAGTAATAAATTGAGAGAAAAAAATTTATATTATTATAGTTTTACTATGTGTTTATAGTTAACATGCACACAGCCATTCATATATACACTCAAGAGCCAAAACATTATGACCACCCCTACATTTTGCAATGAACTCGCCTGGATGACGTGGAAGGCACGTGAAAGTGGAAGTGGTATTTAACTGCTGCTGGAGAGTCTGAAGAATCATTCTTTCACTTACTTCTGTGTGTGATGGGAAAGGCTGCGGATCTAAGCGAATTTGATAGAGGGCAGATTGTAATGGCTCGAAGGCTCGGAACAAGTATTTCCGAAACTTCACGACTCGTGGGTTGTTCGCGATCTACAGTTGTTGGTACTTATGCAAAGTGGATGAATGACGGTGAAACCAGCAGTAGACGACATGGTGTTGGACGTCCACACACTATCAAAGAAAAGGTCGTCGGAGACTGTCTCGCATGGTGAAGCAAAACCGGAGCTAGACAGTGGTTCAGCTGACAGCCCAATACAATGCAGGGCCAAGTAGAATAGTATCGGAGCACACTGTTCAGCGGACACTATTGGTTATGGGGCTACGCAGCAAGCGTTCCACTCGTGTGCCTTTGCTGACCAAGCGTCATCGCCAACTGCGCCTGCGCTGGGCTCGAGAACATCGTGACTGGTCCATGGATCAGTGGGAGAGAGTTGCCTGGTCAGATGAATCACGGTTTGTCATTCATCACGCCGACGGCCGTGTCAGGATACGCCGTCTTCCAGGCGAACAGTTGCTCCCTCAATGTACAGTAGGTCATACACAGGCCGGTGGTGGCGGTATTATGCTTTGGGGGACGTTCTCTTGGGCGTCTCTGGGACCCGTGGTTGTGGTAGAGCAGACCATGAATACTACAGGGTATCTGAACATCATTGCGGACCAGCTGCACCCTTGCATGGCCTCTGTTTTCCAGCTGGAAATGGAATGTTCCAACAGGACAACGCCCCTTGTCACAAGGCTTAATTTGTGTTGGAGTGGTTCCAGGAACATGATACTGAATTCCAGTTTATGTCCTGGCCGCCTAACTCACGGGATCTCAATCCGATAGAACACATTTGGGATGTCCTGGGACGGCAGCTCAGAGTTCAAAGACCACCAATTCGTAATATCTCGGATTTGCGTGACCGTTGCTGCTTAAACATCTGGTACAATCTGTCTCCGGCATCTACAAAGGACTTGTGGCATCCATGTCAAGGCGGGTTGAAGCTGTGTTGAGCGCCAAAGGTGGGCCAACTCGTTATTGACAGGTGGTCATAATGTTTTGGCTCTTGAGTGTATATATATATATATATATATATATATATATATATATATACTCAAGAGCCAAATATATATATATATATATATATTTGGCTCTTAACGTAAGACGTATAAATTTGACAGCTGTTGCACTATTAGTATGTGAGTTATAGCCTTTTAGTGTTCATGACTTGCAGTCCACTCGGCTGACTGTCGATTGGACTCCGGTGTGAGATGATGGAACCCTGTTTCATCCATTGTTACATATCCAAGCAAAAATTCGGGTTTATTACGCACTGCTTAGAATCATCAATTCGTTGTTGTTTTTGGTCGATTGTGAGCTCTACGCGGCACCCACTTTGAACAGAGCTTCCGCATATCCAAATAGTCATTCACGATTTGTCCAACACGTTTCTTTGACATCTGTCAATCAACTTCACTTTACGGTTATCAGAAATTATTTTGTGGACTTTTTGATGTTTTCGTCGGTAACAGCTTCTTTGGGGCGTCCACTGCGTGCATCGTCCTCGGTGCTCATTCATTTCGCCTGGTTTAAATTTAGCAAACCACTTCTCTACGGTTGATTTTGCGGGTGCAAGTCCGAATAATGTTTATCAAACCAAGCCTTGGCTTCAATAGTATTTTTTTGTAGCCAAAAAGCAATGCTTTATTAACACACGAAATTTCTTTTTATCCATTTTTCAAACTAACAAAAGTTTCTTCACCAAAAATGCTATAACTCACATACTAATACTGCAACAGCTGTCAAATTTATACACGTGTCTTTTGAAGATTAGGGCTAACTAAAAATCATATGGATTTAATATTAGTAGCGCCATCTATGTGTCAGCCTTCGAACCTTTCAACCCATCTGTTATGTTGGGTGATTCAAAGGTCATGATAGCAAACTTTGGCATGTAATACAGATTACTAAAATATACCTTTTTTTGTATGGGAATGTATGGTCGGAAGTGACCGCTGAGGCCCGATCACAAAAATGAGACATGAAAAGAAAAACATTAATTGATAACATTATTCCAAAGTGCTTCTTTGATTCAATGTTTACAGTAAATTCTCAAAATTGTGACCACCGACCCTAATGCATGCTTAATGGCAACAAAGGAGTAATTGGCAAACAGTTCCCTAGTTGCCAGGTATTTCGTGCATGCTTGCATCCACAATGGATAATGGAGCCATGAGGTTCTCAATTGAGTCAACTGGAGTTTGGTAAATGAAAACACAAAGTGGAGTGCGCATGGGGTTGCCAGCCAGAGGACTTGAAACTCGTCATGTGACGGGTATCAGTTGAGGCACTGTACCTGGCTGTTGCGAGAAATTCGTTTGAAAGTGTGTTCGCTGAACGTATCCTTCCCTTCCTAGACTATACATTCCTAGTCAAAAAATGTATGTTTTAGTAAGCTATAGCATCCATTAAACTTGTACCATGACCGTTGAATCACTCTGTATACATAAATATATAATAAAAATATATTCATATAAATCTAAATATATCTCTTCTTTTCAATTGGTGAGCGGCCTGATGGTCAACTGACTAACGCTCTGACTTTGGTGCTTCAGGTTCGAATCCTGGTGGTGTCATTGATGTCTATTAATGATTCGGAATCCATGTTAAATTGTAGATCCTAGACTAATTAGCCCAAAGTATGCAAAAAAATAAATAACAAAATTTAAGAAATGATTTTGGCGCAACAGCGCCATGGTAGCTAAATGCTGTCTGCCTACTGGCAGATTTCGAGACAGGAGATGTTTTTCTTTTTAGGGGTAGGGTTGTCGGTCCTATGCCCAACAATGATATTAGACCGGGATCTACTGTTTAAAGGGGATTCTGAACTACTACAAACATCCATGGCACCGCCAGAACTCGAACCCGAGTGACTAGAGCTCTGTGCTGTGGCACAGAGCTCTGTCACTCGGCCATCAGACCCCAAGTATATCTCTATATATGAACAAATATATTATAAAAATCTGTTCATATCTCTATTTATCTGTCTATATATTGATCATTTTCACCTTTGAATATTCGTTTTCATGCCATTGAATCCAGATGCAGTCAGTATTTCGCAAATCTGTGATGCATTTAAATTCATGAACTCTTTTTGTAGAACCACATTCTTCTAAATTTATCAGAATCATTATGAGAGCCTCGTGCTTTACGCAGTCTATTCCGAGAACCCAAGCAGCAGCATATTTATATATGTAAGAGGTAGCGTCTTGGGATCGCAATATCTAGAGAAAAATAAGATTTCGAATGGTTTTATTTATTTTATACTAGTAATATCATAGAAAAAAATCATGTGCATGAATAATACATAGATTACTCTAGACATTAAACCTTAATTTATATCTTTAGAAAAACTTGGAATTTTGTCGATTCACTAGATGTAGACACTTCAAAAAATTTAAATAACTAACAAGTTATGATTATCTTAGTCTTCAAAATAACAAATGTAGTGAGTTGTTTCAAGATGATAATTGAGTCAAGTTATAGCACTAACTTTTTATTTTGCACGCACAAACGCAACAACAAATAATTAGTTAACATTTAGCAAACATTTAAAATAAAAGTGTTGGCCGGTTGGTTAGCACTTGGTGCCACAGGTTTCGCGTTCGAGTCCCGGCGGTGCCATGTATGTTTGTAGTGGTTCGAATCCACTTTAAACCGTAAGTACCGGTCTAATATGATCGTATAGCGTTGTGGGGGTAGTGTTACTCTCGTCCGTAGCATATCTTCAAGTTACACGTGCTCCTGGATAGTGCTAAATGAGTAACGACGGTGCAGCCCTTGCTTGCGGCATAAAGATTAACTGTCTCTGTATTACCAAGCTGCATTATAACAACATTATTTTACAAATGGTTATTTCTTATAAAATAAATTGTAGACAAAAAAAAAAAAAAAAAAAAAAAACAATTCTTCATAAAAACAAAATGTTTTAAAATTATAGTATTTGATAATATGTCTGCTCCTGTTACAAACAGAAAAAAATTTCAACTTACCCGAATGCACTCAGCTATGATCTGATTTATGCGCAGATGCATCGCAGCTTTGTAGATTTTTACCAAATTTTGACAATTCACTTTCAGGTGAGTGGTATGCATATAGTACACGAGTATTTTCAGAATGTCTGGTTCAATGTTGATGATGGTTATCTGCATTAGGATTAAATTAATAAAGTTTTTTTCCTAAAGTATTTTACCGAATAAAATTATTAATAATCCCCTTTTTATATAAAAGAAATATATTGAAAATATTTAAAACAAAAAATCTGTAAGGAGCAATTACTAAATAAAAATTATGTGCTGTTATATGTTCACGTATTGATATGACAACCTACAGAAAATAGTTAGCTTTTTCATACAATGATTATATATGAAGTACTAGAATTTTTGGATGCATTACAAAATTATGTAAAAATATCCATAAGATATAGGAGCAAATTGCCCCTACTTATTTATAATGTAACAATAAAAGCTTTAATTTCGATGTGAGATCTCTTTGTTGCTTGTAATAATTCCAATGATGTTCCTGCAAATTAGTGCAGATCCATTAGATCTTGCAAATTAGTCAAGTCCATTAGTATAAATATATTTTACGGAATAAAATTTTTAATATTCTCTTTTTTTATATAAAAGCAATATATTAAAAATATTTAAAACAAAATTCTGTAAGGAGCAATTACTAAATAAATATTATGAGCTGTTATATGTTCAGGTATTAATACGACGACCTACAAAAATAGTTAACTTCTTCTTACAATGATTATATTCGAAGTACGTGAATTATTGGATGCATTACAATAATTTTGTAAAAAATATCCATAAGATATAGGAGCAAATTGCCGCTACTTATTTATAATGTAACAATAAAAGTTTTAATTTCGATGAGAGATCTCTTTGTTGCTTGTAATAATTCCAATGATGTTCCTGCAAATTAGTGCAGATCCATTAGATCTTGCAAATTAGTCAAGTCCATTAGTTTCTGCAAATTAGTACAAGTCTATTAGTTCCTGAAAATAAGTCTAGCATTACTAATCGCTATTTCCTGTAAATTAGTGCAAGTCCATTAATTCTTGCAAACTAGTGTAAATCCGTAAGTATCTGCAAATTAATGCAAGCCCATAAGTTTCTTCAAATTAGTGCAAGTCCATAAATTTCTGCAAATTAGTGCAAAGTATTTAATACATACAAAACATCTAATAGACGCCCTTTTACATGACTCTTCAACGATCTCACATCGACATTTATTAAATTTTACAGTAACATTGTAAATTAGTAACAACTTTTTGCATCTTGTATTGTCTAGAATAATATGCTATATACTATAGTCTTTATTTTAACATAGCTTAACTATACATTTGTTGACCCAATTTTCTAGTACTATCCTGTCAATTTTATTCAAGTGCTTTTATGTAAGCCATGACAGATGATCTTTTAAAGGGATTATTAATTAATATTTAATAAAAGAAAAATTTAAAATTCTTTGGAGGAAAAATACTCTCGTATACTTCGCTATTTCGAGTTTGCAAAAACATTTTCTTATCTTAATAAAGAAATGTTGATTCATATTCAATTAAATGAGACACTTAATCAAAATGTCTTAGGATATAAGAAGGATAACTATAATTTAGTTAGTCATTTCTACTTTTTAGTTATTATTAGATTTTAGTTATTTTTACTTTTATCAAAAATGATTTAAGCGTGCGCGGCTAGAGCGCAGGAAGACCCAAGTTAGAAATTTTCACTGCAACCCATTGCATTCAGAAACGAGAAAACTCGATGACGAATGATAATACGTGTGCAAGGTGCCCTGGTGGGAGTTCTCTGTGTTTACTCCCATATCACACACATGTTTGGGGCGCATATGTATAAATGTAACAATCAGTGATTTTAACATATAATAATTTCTAAGTAGCGCAAAGCTACAAAACCAGTAAAAGTTTTTAAGACTAATGCTAAATTAATTAAATGCTAAAATATTAATTAAAAAGAAAGATTAGCTCTTAATGTTTTAACTGTGAATGAATAATTTAATGTTATATTTTAGCAACACATATATTTTGCAATTGCCATATAATGACCTATTTGAAGTAATTCACGATATCTTAGGAAAACATTGTTATATAACAGAACACTTGCAAGGAATATAGAACAATCTGGAAGAACGATAAGATTGCACGAAATCTTAACTATACTTTCTACAGAAATTGAGAAATCGCAGTTTGTTGTCAGTAATAATAAGAACAGTGTAATAGCTATAAATATTTTTAACACCTCTTTACAATAGTTAATAAAATTAAGATACAAACTTAAATTAGAGTCTATTATTGGAAATTTATTAATTTATTATTAAACATACAAAACTGCCCTTTATCAATTTACTTCAATGTCACTATTGCTATTTGATTTTTTAAAATTAGGCATATTGTATTTACACTCATTTCCATAAATTAAGGATAATTCAGAATCATACAGAAATTGAACTCTAAAATAAAAATTTCACCTGTAGAATTATCACACACATCTTGAAGAAGAATATGCAAATTACAAAAACCACCAGATGGCGCGGATAGTACGTCACAATGACGAGAGTGTAAGAGAGGGGTATATAAGGAATGGTGGCAAAGAAGTAAAATTGTTCACAAGTGCTTTAAAAAAGCCTTTCAGTGCAATAACCGCATAGTTATGGCACAAAGGAAGCATTTGGATCATTTTTTACGTGGTAGAATTATAGGACGACTGGAATGTGGACGTACCCAGCTGGAAGTATCCGAGGAACTTGGAATCGCCCAGAGTGTCATCTCCAGGCTTTGGCAACGATTCCAAGATGATGGTAATGTGAGTAGATGTTACAGCACAGGTCGCCCCCGAGTTACAACGCCGAATGAGGACCGGTATTTAGCAGTTACTGCCAAAAGAAATAGACGGAGCACAGCATCATTCCTGTCTCGTCAGCTTCTCTTCAGCTACCGGTACGATAGTTTCAAGCCAGACCGTGTACAGACGCTTAGGGCACATTGGTCTATATGCTCGTAGGCCTGTCAGATGTGTTCCACTTACCGCAACTCACTGTCGCCTGCGATTAACCTGGAGTAGAGAGCATGCATTGTGGACACCGCAACAGTGGTCTTGTGTGATGTTTTCCGACGAGTCCAGGTTTAGTTTGCAGTCTGATTCTCGCCGGACTTTCATATGGAGAGCGCCAGGTACCTGTTACCACCAAGAGAACACCATTGAACGACACCGTTACGGTGGTGCAGGATGGCTCGTTTGGGGAGGAATTATTCTTGGTTCCAGAACTGACCCGTATATTCAGAGTGTAACGATGACAGGCCACATCTATTGGGATGTCATTCTGGAACAACATGTATGTTTGTTTCGGGGCGCCATGGGTGCTGAATTTCTGTTTATGGATGACAACGCCCGTCCTCACCGTGCAAACATTGTAGACGAATGCCTTCAATTGGAGGATATCACCCGTATGGATTGGCCAACATACTCACCGGACTTGAATCAATAGAGCATGTGTGGGATATGCTTGGCCGACGAATTGCAGCCCGTCAATCCCCTCCCACCGGTCAACAGGAACTTCGGAGGGCCTTGCTTGATGAGTGGTGTAATATTCCCCAAGATCAGATTGGTAATTTGATACTCAGCATGCCTAGGCGTTGTAAGGCCTGTATTGCATCGTCCGGCAGATATACTCCATATTAACCATCATACTAACCATGTTATACTGTTTTTTGTAAATAGGTTCTTTTTGAAATTTGCTCCAGGAATAAAAATCGCCATTTTTATTAATTATGTCAAACATATAGCATCTTTTTTTTTTTGCTCTTTACCTTTTGTTTAATAAATAGACTTTACAAATAAGTCAAATTTGTTTTGCTTCTGTCTCTTTCTTTGCCTGAACTTCATTATGCTTAATTTATGGACATGAGTGTAATTAATAATATTTAAAAATATATATTAAAATATAAAATTTTATGCATAAAATTAATAATATTTATTTATTAATATTATATTATATTTTATTTAAATGCGTATACTTGTTACTCTACATAAAATTCTGCTTAAACTATTTTTAATTTTAGGTATATTTCATTTGAATTTCAATGAAATAAAATGCATTAAAAATCATACATACCGTATTTAATTGCATTTTTATCCAAAAATTTTTCGTAAAACAGGACTATAATAAGTAATTATATTCTTTTGTGTGTTGAATATGTAGTCTTCAACTTTTATAATGAAATCTGTCTTTTAGTTTGGCTTCGCATGAATTTCTTTTAATATCATTGTTTAAAGTAATTTTTCCATTCAAAGAATTTATATAACTTTTTCGATCTGTAAAAAAACTACATTTTGTACATCTTTTAATACAGTTATGATACTAAAATTATAAACAAAAATCTATTACCACAAATAAAATATAAAAAGTCATAAATCAATTTAATGTTTCAAAAAAATTCATGACTTTTTCGCATCGCCTATTATAAAACTTTTTATGATAATAAATTTCAAATATTGCCAATTCAAATGCTAACAAAAATTATTTATAGTCGCCAATTTTATTATATTTATATTACAATTTTCTTAAGATACTTGCAATATTTTTTCATTTATTTTATTCAATAAGGACCAATTTTATTTTATTTATATTATAAATTTCATAAAATTTCTGCAATATTTTTATTCATTTATTTTATTCAATAAGGATCCATTTTATTTTATGTATATTATAAATTTCGTAATATACTTGCAATATTTTATTCATTTATTTTATTTAATAAGGATCCATTTTTATTTTATTTATGTTATAAATAAAATATATAGTATTTTATGTAGATTACAAATAATAATTATTTTACTTAAAATACCTGCAATGTTTTATTCGTTTATTCTGTTCAATAACGACTCCTTTTACTTTATGTATATTATAAATTTGATAAAATACCTGCAATATTTTATTCGTTCATTTTGTTCAATAACGACAATTTTATTTTATTTATATTATAAATAAAATATATAATATGTTATGTATATTATAAATAATAATTGTTTTATTTAAAATATCTGCAATAATTTATTTATTTATTTAATTCAATAACGTCCAATTTTATTTTATGTATGCTATAAATTTCATAAAATATCTGCGTTATTTTATTCATTTATTAATATAAATTAACATTAATTTTGTTTATTTTTTTAAAAATATACTTAACACTTTTACGCACTATACATAAAAATATCAAAGAAAAAAATCCTTTAAAAATTAACGACAAAAATGGTATATTATTATAAAGGATTTTCCGTTTTCTTTAATAAACATTTTAACATTTAAACATAAATGTCAAATTGCTATCTTTTATAAAAGGAGATCTTATTTATTGAAACACATTTTATTCAAAGGTGTTATTTGACAAGGCTGTTTTTTAACACTAATACTCAAAGAAAAAATACTTTTGATTGACATGGCTTTCAGATAATCTAATCATTTTCAATTGGCACGGTTTCAATTTTTTTATCTTTTATTCTTTGATTATTTTTCTTCGATTTTTATCCTCATGCCATTCATTTTCAAAAGTGTGCTCATATTATTTTAAGTAAGATAATAATTATCTCAATTAGCTTTTACTATCTTAAGTGTATGGAATGTTATGAATGTTTAATTCCTTTATTTTACTCGCAGTTTAACTCGAATTTGAAACTGAAAAGAAAGCCTTTAATTCCATTTATAAATTCATACATAGTTTTACATTGAGCTTGATGTTTTTAATCTTATTTGGAATAATGTCGTGAATATTTTTTCCTTTTGGAAGTTACCAATTTTGTTAAATGGAAAAACTATGATCGTATCTATACTCTCTGATGATACAAATGAATTATTCATAAGCTCTTTTTATAGGAAATTGTAGATTCAGCGTTTAGAACAGACGATACTTAGTTTCAAGGTCAGAAAAATAATACAAATCTATTTCTGTTATGTATTGAAAAAGCATGAGATAAAAATCAAAATTGCATATATTTGCAATTATTAAAAGATTCTTGGAAAGTGATGTTATAAACTGAAAGACGTCTGTCTATTATATAAAATAATTGCAAGTATTAATAAGAAATATAATTTCTATTTAAAATTAATTTTACTATTTTTTTATGTTAAAATATTTGTTGAAAATGCAATTTCCAATAGATACATTTTAATATGCCTAGCTTTATTTAGCAGTATATACAGCATGTTATACAAAGTCTAGCCATATGTTTATTTCACTCGTATACAAGCATATCTATTATCTCCAAAGTGTCAGCAGATTATACGATATAAATCACAAACAAGGATAATAAACAATGCAGTGTGCAGGTTGGGTAATCAGATTATAACTGGGTGTGCTCGGGCTGAGATATTTGAAGTACAGTTTGAGAACTCACAAGCTTTATTTACACTCGCACAAACACCACACATATACAATTAGGGACATACAATATTCAACACATTTAAAGGCAGATAATCATAGATTCGTGGAAGGACTCCAATTCTAAACCGAAAACCCGATACTCAGCTACGCACAGGGGGAGCCAAATATTCTTCCTCGGTCTGTACTAATCTGTAGGGCAACTAATACTCAAGATTACGCTAAGTATATTTCCTCTCTGGGTGAGAGATTGTAAACTAAACGTTTCTCAACAGAAGCGCGTGTTTGCTCTGTACTTCCTCTCGGGTGAAAGTCTTGAAGCCTACTAACCATTTTTCTGAACACCAAAGGGGATGCTCTTGCCATTGTGTAGGAGGAATCACGGTTACAATAGTCTAAAATCCATATGAAAAATATCCCTGAGGCTTCATATAATATATAGGATGTTTCAGCATGATGCTTACAAACTTCTAAATGTACATCTAGAACATCACATAACAAAAGTAGGTCGGAATCACATAAAAATAATAGTAGTAGATGTTACAGGCTTGGTGATGTGGACTCGGCAAATGACGGAAGTTTCAAGCTTTTTCAAAAATATTCTTCATTTCACATATTGACGTAGTGATAAGTAGGACGGCTGATCATACGGATGCGGAACTGGCGGATATGTCTCTGGATTACGGAATTGAGATTACAGGAACTAAGTCGCAAAGAGCTTGACGAGACACAATGATATCCGACGAGGCATATATCCAGCCATAGTCTGCTTCGAGAACCTGGAGTCATTTTTTGGTCACCCATCAAAAAGTTTACGAGTCTCAGAAAAACGATCGGAGACTCGCTTTCAAAGGAAAGGGATTGTTTTTCGAATTCAAACTGCAATGCCCAAGGTAGATAATCATTTGGGGTGAATGTTTCAGATCTGGACGCTGCTTAATATACAAAGGGAAGATATCTTTATTTCTTATGACAAAGTTCACTGAAGTCACTTTTGAAAATCAAGTATATTATAAAGATTCTGACCAAATATTTTTGTTAAATGTAGATATTTATACCTGATCTATATTTGTGTACAAGCCCAAAATTCTCTCAAATGTATAACACTATTCCTAATTCTTTCTGTTATTCAATTAAAGATTAAGCTCCCTAATGCAAGGGGAAATTAGCAATAATCCATGATGTTAAACGATAAAAAAATTATTTTTGACAATAATGTTATTGATCAACTTTTGATCACATAAATACAATTTTAAAATTGTTTCAAAAACAATTCTGAAATGTGTTTTTGTATAAATAATTATTTTTTAAAAATAAAGTACAACTTTTCAATATAAAAGAGCACTTATAGCCTAAACAATGGATATTATTTATGAATAAATTTTGAAGTTGTATGTCCATTGATAAAATATGAAATTATTATCTTTCACAAAATACAAAAATAGTTAATAAAGTACTTTCTAATACATAAAGTTTATGAAATAAATAAAAAAGATCACAGTTTATAGTTTGGATAATTAATTACATCATGGGCAATTTAAAAATCAATTATTGGGAGGAGAGATTTGCGTTTGAGAAATAAAAAAATAAAAAAAAAAAAAAAAACTAATAAATAAACTGTTCATTCAAGAAAACATTAAAATTCTGAAATTTAAATCATATAATATCGTGCATTTCAAACAAACGATATTTTTTACTTTATTTAAAAACAATTCAACCTAACTTCGGTAATAATTGTTATGAATTTGAAAATAAATCGTTTGGAGATAAAAAAAAAAAAAAAAAAAAAAAAAAAAAAAAAATCGAGTTCCATAGTGATAAGAAGGAAAAGTTGGCACGTGGAAAAAATAAGATATATGACCTTGACGAAAGTTACAGAGATGAGTTTTTTTCTTTTTGATCTTAAATTAAAATCTAAATAATTTTTTTTCATTATTTTTTTTCTTTCATAACCGCCGTTTAAATAAACAAGGAAAAGGGCGAAGGAAACAGGAAAACTATTCAAAATTGTCAATAATCTATTCAAGATTGTTAACGATTGCCAATAATAACGCCATGGATATGTTTATATTTCTATTGCTTATCTTTCCGTCTAGTAAACTGTTTTTTTAGAACTTGTGTCTGTCGTAAAACGTGTGTATTTATATCAGAAGGATTCTAAAATGAAAATGAAAAACCTTTTATGGCAGTAAATAAAAATTTATGTTTTCGCTTTAGATTCTTCTTTATACTCTTCCGTGATTTTTATATGGATTATTATTTCCTGTGTTTTTAAGTTATTTTAAAATATTTTATAATTCCTGATTTGAATTCAACAAAAAATTTACTTCACTTATTTTTTACTTTAAATTATATAATAATAAATATTTATATAAATTATAAATTATTTTATAAATTATATAAATATTTATTATTATTGTATTATAGATTAAATTATTTTAATCAATTATATTATTAATATTTATTAATAAAAATATGAATTATTAACTAATATTTATTATTTATTATCAATAAATAAATATTAATTAATAATAAATTATATATTTAAATTATAATTTAT
The DNA here is from genome assembly GCA_021605095.1 of Caerostris extrusa. Taxonomy (NCBI): domain Eukaryota; kingdom Metazoa; phylum Arthropoda; class Arachnida; order Araneae; family Araneidae; genus Caerostris; species Caerostris extrusa. Next base: position 89,563 of record BPLR01005773.1, on the reverse strand, counting down.
CTATATAATATATAAATCATTATTATATTATTTTTATTACAAACACTTATTACTTTATATTATACTAAATTATTTATAATTTTAAATAACTAATTATAAAATTTAAATAAATATATTCTAAAATAATATATTTATTTATTTTTATTTTAAATTATATAATAAATAATTAATTGTAATATTTATTATATTATTATTAATTATTTATTCTATGCTTTTTTAATATTTTTATAATATTTTTTTTAAGTTTATAATAGTACTTTTATCGTTAGAGTTAAATATTAAAGTATATATGGAATCAGTTTAAAGATAGAAATACATTCTGTCCTCAAACTTAAGTAAGTATCAAGTATTAAGTTTTCTGTTATGTTCTTTTATCAGTACAAGAATATTCAGTTAAATAGACATTCAATGTAATAATTTTGATTTTGTAGTTAAAAAAGGGCAAAATACTTTGTAGGATGTTTATGGTGCAGGATGTTCAATGTAGTACAAATGAACGTGTACTAGAACATGTTTCTAAATTAAATAGAATACAAAAATTCTTTAAATCAATTCATTCAGAACATTTCTAAAAAATCGTACTAATCAAAGTTGTAGCACTCTCAAAAATGCCAAATTAACTCAAAAATTAAATAGAACGTATTTTAAAGAGAACGTCAAAATTAACAGATGTCTAAATTAAAAGAACAGTGCCAGAAACCGTTACATTAAAGAAAAAAAAAATTTAAATTTTTAATAAGCTAGAATGATTTATCTTTGGTAATTTAAATTGAAAATTGGTCTTACTTTTAATGGACATGCAATAATATGTGCATGTTAAAGTTTTCATTTTAAATGTTTTCGGCAAATGAGCCATTGAAAGAAAGCCTATTATTTAACATCAATACCGTACCTTATCAATAAATAGATTATTCAGCATCCATAGTTGTAGTAAGAGGAGAGGATATATTGATGCATGTGATTGATTAGACAATAATCAGATGAGGTTTTTATAGGGTTAGAAGTGGTAAACGATGTATTTACTGCTTACTTTACCACTAGGTCATGAATCGAACTTCTCTTAAATTTAGAACGTTTTCCACGGGCAGATAATGGAGCCAAGGTCATAATTGTGAGTATGACGTATCAAGTTTTCTCTCAAAAATCTTTTATCAATACAAGAATGTTCAGTTAAATTGATGTTCAACTTAAGAATTATGATTTTGTGGTTGCTAAAATGGCAAAATACTTTGTAGGATGTTTAGATTGCCTATACGGTTTTAAACATGCAATGCCACATTAAATACGCGCATGTTTTAATCGTTAAATATTGTTTATCTAGAATGTGGTTAGAAGTGGTAAACGACGTACTTAATGTTTACTTTACCACTAAGTCATGAATATATCCTCTTTTAAATTTAGAACGTTTTCCATATGCAGAAAATTTAGCCAAGGCCATGATTTTATCGTCATACGTTTTTTCTTAAAAATGAATAACAACTTACATTTAAAAAATTTAATATAACATTAGAATTTATTATAATATAGTTGAAATGTAATTCTTTTCAGAGAATTTCATTCCGGTTTTTATCATAAAATAATCTTAAATAATTATAATATTTTATTGTATTGAATTAGACATTTTTAAAAGTCTAATTCAATATAATAAAATTGTTGTAACTGTTTAATTATTCTTGAGCGTATACATGAACATGTTCTTACCATTTTTTTATTTAATGTGACAGGTTTCGATTTTGATGACTTTATACCCATTTTATCTTAAATCAGCAGCTATTAAAGGCTGTTATACTTGTTTTGAAGGTTACACTGAAGAAACAGGTCTAAATAAGATTCTTTTAAATAATAATTACAGGTACAATATTTAGATTTATTTATTATTCAACATTTTATAAATATAAATATTCCCTTTTATAACAAGTAGGAATTATATTGTCAAACAACAAACAGTTATTTAAAAATTTCATTATTGTTGCCTGTATTTAAAAAGATACACTTTTAAACAATAAAAACTATGAATATAAATAGCAACAATTACACACTAAAAAATTTCATTTATTTTTGAGATCAAGATTTTTAAAAATGAAGTATTTATTTATTATGCTGGTTGGAACTAAAATTATTCTTGATTTGACTACTGGCGGTGGCAGATACTAAGAAATATCATCTTGGTGCACAAGATTGTGAACATCTGTTTTTGCTCCATTTCAACAGAGTGAAAATTTATGTTGTGAAATGCGGAAGCAATTTTTCTGTTAGCAAAAAATAACTTTTGTTTTTTGCTAGTATTATGGAGTTCCTCTGCACTTTTAAAATATCTGGGGAAAAATATCGTATGAAGTTCCAAAGCATGTGGGAAAAAAAATATCGAAGAAGTCGAATGATATTAATATTTTTGGTTATATAATCTTGCTCTTTTTTCTACTATCTATTACACTAATTTTAAAATAATCTAAAGATTAAGACAATTACATGTAAATAGCAATTACATTGCAAAATCCTTTACTATTTATTAAATTACTACTTATCCAATTACGCGAAACAGAATTTTTAAGAAAATTTCGAAAAGCATTCAACTTTAGGAAATGCCATTTATAAGTAAGAGTTATTACATTACTCATTTTCGATTGTCAGAAAATCAATGTAGGATAATGCAATTTTAAAATATGAATTAGAAATAAAAAAAATAGTCAAGAAATACTTTTCTTTACTGTTATGTAGTTGAAATTTTCTGAACATTCATAAAAATTAAAAATTGTCATAAAATAAAACTTTACAAAGCTGAAATACGAGTATGCTTACAAATTACAATTTATCATGCTAAACATGCTTTTTTCACTAAAAAAGGAATAATTAAAGACCACGATTATGCGCATTGGCCATAACGCCATGAATCGTTAAGCATACATTTTTATAATACTGGAAATCAATAACCCACATTGATAGTACCACATTATTCAATCCACATTTTCAGTGGTCAGAAATGAACAAGTAAATAAAAAAAATATTTTTAAAGTCAATTCCTACTTTTTTCACTCTATTGCAGAAAGTCCTTCATAAATAATTTTCATTCATTTTTTTTAAGTTTATCTGGCGCCATTTTTTGGTAGATATATGCAACTTGAATCTAAAAAAACTAATTAATTAAATTTAATTAAATTTAATTAATATTTGAAAAACTGACATCTAATGATTGACATCTAGTGTCATTCACTACAAGTTAAAAAAATGTATTTGAATTTGAGTGGATGAATAAAAATGTATTTCATAACGATTGAAAATTTGAACAAGATATATATAGGGAGAGTGTGAGTTAATAGAAGAAATTGAATATGAAAGACCGTTGTTACATGCGCATCAGTAGATATGTATCTTCATGATGCCACAAATTGTTAAACATGCATTTTCCTAACGCCTAAATCTGTAGATATGCATTTTAATAATGCATAAATCAGTGGATATATATTTTCATGATGCCACAAATTAATAAACATGCATTTTCATAATGCATAAATGAGTAGTATGCACTTTCACAATGCTACAAATTACTAAACATGCATTTTTATAATGCGTAAATCAGTAAATATGTATTTCATAATGCTACAAATCGTTAACCATGCGAATAATGGCGAATAAACCCATATTGTTGATGCCACATTTGTTAATACTGAAATGAATATTAAAAGACAGTCATCATATAAATTTTTCTAATGTCACTAATCAAATCTGTTGAAAACATAGCAACAATGATAGGATTTGAAATCGAATAATACTCCATATCGTTTCTTAAATCATGAAGCAAATGCAAGTCATTTCATTGCTGCAAATTCAACAGTCACAAGAATAATCACATGAAATAGCAGTTAGTCATGATATTATGCAAATCATGTGACTCAATCACCAAAAAAATAATAATAATAATAATAGACAGTTTTTATTATTATTTAAACTTTCGTCAACATTAACTCGGTATTCTAGTTTATTCAATTTCGAATTCATCATTAGCTGTAAATCTCTATTTGCAATGAATTTATCCGTGAATTTTTGACAATGACTACTCATAAATTTCATCAAATCTTTTGTAAAGAATCCTGCAGTTTTCATTCCTTTCAGGACATTTGAAACTCTTAAACAGATTTTTTGTCTACATTTTAGATATCAATTTCGTTTAGGTTAACTATATTTTTGGGCGATTTCGTGGACTTAAAACGAGAATATTATGCTTTTTCTTCATTGGCGTAACAGTTAAGGTGCAACAGCCATTGGTAAGTCAAGGCTGTCTGCCTTCTGGCAAATTTCTTGACAGGAGATGTTTTCTTTTACGGAGTAGGGTTTTTTCAGTCCTACGTTGTACAGTCATATTAGATCGAGATCTACGGTTTAAAGTGGATTCTCAACCACTAGAGACATTCAGGGCACAATCGGGACTCGAACCATGTGGCACAGAACGCGCCAGCCACTCGGCCATCACTCTCCCAACATCAAGATTACACACATTAAAAATAAATATAAATTATTCATTTTCACATATCAATTTTCAAATTGATGGGGTTATTATAATTCATTTTATTCTTCATAAATCATTATAATTATTTTTCATATCTATATATGGTATGAAAAATAATTATTAATTTTAGGACATAGATTAAAAGTTATATTCAAAAATGCATAGTTTGTTGAATCTTTTGAATGTAATTTGTTTCAAATATTTATTAATTAAAAAACCAGCTTTCTAATTTCACTATAAACTGTGAATTCTGTTCAATTTTAGTTGCCTAGAGATTATTTAAATAGTGTTACATAAAAAATAATGGATTTTATTAATAATAAATTTTATCACTTATAACAATAGTTCTTAGGATATTTTAATTTTTGTGTGTATCTCAACAAGGAAAGATCCTGTCGCCTCTACCAATCTTTTTCTATCATTAAATGTCAGGGTAGCAAGGGCCTGAATGGCCGAGTGGCTAGCGCTCTGGCGCTAGGTGCCACAGGTTTCGGGTTCGAGTCCCAGTGGTGCCATGGATGTGTGTAGTGGTTCGGAATCCACTTTAAACCGTAGGTTCTGGTTTAATATGATCGTAGAGCGTTGCGGGGGCATTGTTACTCCGCGTCCGTGGCTTATCTTCCAGTTACATGAGCCCCTGGGTAATGCAAAGTGAGTAATGCCTGTGCAGCGCTTGCCTTAAGGCATCCAAGACGTCCATGTCTGTTTGCCAGCTGCATTGGAAAAAAAAAAATGTCAGGGTAGCTTTAATGTTTTATTCATTTTATTTTATTTTATTTTAGCAATATATGAATGTTAATAATAACATATAGTTAAAAAATTCAGATTAATTCAAAACAATAATTAGTTTTTAATTAATCAATAAATATATTGAAATGTAACAATGATGACAAACATTAAATTCTTACTAAAAACTGACACGGCACTTTAACAAAATAGATTATTTCCGAGAGAATTATTAATCAATTATTAATTATCTCTAGGCATTAATTAATTTATTACCTCTGGATATTATTATGGTGTCTGGTGGCAGGGTGACTAAAGCTCTGGCGCTCGGAGCCACAGATTTCAAGTTCGATTTGCGGTGATGCCACGGATAATTGTAATGATTCGGGATCCGCTTTAAAACTGTAGGTCCTGGTCTAATATAACTGTAGAGAGTAGGGCTGCCATCCCTAACCCCTAAAAAGAAAACATTTCTGTCTTGAAATCTGCCAGTAGGCAGGCGGCCTTGGTCCACCATGGGGTTGTGGCGCCAATGAAAATTATTATTATTCTAAGGTTCAAATTCTCTGTAGATTATTAATATTTATTTGGTTTTGACAGCAATTAAAATAAAGAAAATAATTTATTTCAACATAAATACTTTTTGTGTGTGTGTGTGTGACTCGGTGGGCCTCCCATACCATTTATTAATTAATTAATTAACTTATTTATTCATTTATTTTTTAATGAAAGAGTATTTAATTTATATCTGTTGGAATTATATCTGTCCTCTTTTCAATTCCTCCGGTCCCCCTACTGATTCGCTCCCCACTATTTAATTTAATCACTCCCCACAATGATTGAAATGTAGGTATAATTTTATTTACATTATTAAAGGGTTATGGAATTTATTTATTTTAATTTTCGGAAATGATTGTTTTTAAATTCGAAAGATGAACTATTTTAAAATGTGTATTTAAACTTTCCAAAAGACATGTGTTGAAATCTTTTTTTTTAATAATTTTTTAAGTGTAATGTAATTTTTAAAAGAAAAATGAAATGATGTGACTAGTATTTCCCACCTTTTTTTCAAAGGTTAAACTCCGCATTCAATTTTTATTAAAAATATTCCAAAGGAGATTCCAAAGATTCCATTCCTTTTGGAGTTAGATAACTTCAGTTAAAATGCCAACAAATTGTTTTTAATTCAAAACAAAAAACCAAACGACAAAAAAATAATCGTTACAATTCCAGAGAACTATAGTACACTGGAATTGTAACGACTTTTTTATTTTTTATTAACTATTAGTATCATCTTACTTTTGGGTTAGATAACTTCAGTTATAATGCCAATAAAAAATATTTTTAATTCAAAACAAAAACCAAACGATAAAAATAATAATCGTTACAATTCAAAGAAATAGTACACTGGAACTGTAACGATTTTTTATTATTAACGATTAGTATCATCTTACTTTTGGAATTAGATAACTTCAGTTATAATGCCAACAAAATATTTTAATTCGAAACAAAAACCAAACGATAAAAAACAAAAAAAAAAAAAAAAAAATCGTTACAATTCAGAGATATACTCTAGAATTGTAAAGAATTTCTCTTTTTTTTTTTATCGTTTGGTTATCGTCATTCTTGAGAACCGAATTCGTTGACAAAGATTCCTCTTGTGTAAGAGCCAATTTGCCGGATGCTTCAATGATTTGACAAAGAACTATCACTTGCCTTAGACATTCATTATACGAGAAAGGAAGTTTAAATATCATGAGAAATAAGGAAAGAATTACAAAACAAGTTCTATTGTGAGATGTCGGTTTCTCTCAGCGTTTAAAATATGAGAATTCTTATTTTACTAGAAAAGCTGCTCTTGCAAGTGTGAAATATGTATTCGAGATTTAACGCTCTGTTTCTTTCCTATTACGTACCTTTAATTTTGACCTGTGTAGTAATTTTTTAAAGGTTACTTCATTTAATTATAGGGATTCAATAGAATTCGGTAAGTTAAAATGATTTTTTTTAAAAAAATATCTCGTTATATTTCTGGCCTTAATTTTTATGCTCGATTAGTAATTATTATTTTTGGCTTTTCTGATGTTTTTAAAATGATTTTCGAATTTAATTTAATCTGATATGAAGAACAATTCCATTTCCATTTCAATTATAATATAATTATTGTTTTTGTTTCTTGATGTTTATTAAACAGTTTTCACATCTAATAAAAAACAACAATTACTAATTACTATACCTTTGTTTACTATTAATATTAAAAGAATTACTAACACCAATTTTTTCTTTTTATTTCAATTAGATTTATTTTAACGATTTTTGAGTCAATATTTTTTTCAAAATCAAATTTAAGTTACTTATTTAGCTTGAATTTTTTTTTTTTTAACTTTGCTTACTAGATTAAATTGGACTCATGTAATATATTCTTTGAAACATAAAAAAAAAAAAAAATGGAGAATTTTTATTTTTTAATAAATTTTAAATAAAATTTTTTAATTATTTCAATTACATTACTAAATAAAAAGCCATTAATTTAATAAAGACTTGAACACGTTTTTTTTTTCCGCTTGCTTTTCGAGTATTTAAATACTTTTTTTTTTTGATGAAAGAAATATTAATTTGTACAATTTTTTCTGTGCCACTAAGAGTATAATACAACATTTGAATTAAACAATTGAAAATATTTGTGCCCGTCATGATTTTTTTTTTCGCATTACTTTGTATAAATTTTGTCACATAAAATGTGTGATGTATCATGTCTTCAAGATCAGAAAGAAATTAATATCACTGTATGATTTATCACTATTTGCTATCATAAATATCAGAATCTTTTGAGTCAATATTACGCTCTATGAATTCAGATTAAACAGTTTTTCGCCTTTCCTTTATAGGCATATCTATTGAGTATATTGAATCAGCATTTTTAATACCTTTTACCTTATACCTTTGTATATTATTAATATTAGAGGGAATTACTAACACTAATTTCTTCTCTTTTATTTCGATTATATTTATGCTTTAAGAATTTTTCAGAGTTAACACCTTTTTTTTTTTTTCCTATAAAATCAAGTTTAAGTTACATATATAACTTTTTTTTTTTTTTTTTATTATTAACAGTAAGTACTTCGTAATGATTAAGCATCTGGGTTTTTTTTCCCATTTATTTGCCACATGAAAAAAAGCAATAGAAGCAGAACAAGTCGTTATAAAAAAAAAAAAAAAAATAAAATAAAATAAAATAAATAAAAAAAAAAATAAATAAATAAAATAAAAATAAGAATAATATTAAATAAAATAAATAAATAAATTAATTATATAAAAATATAAATAAATTAAATAATAAATAATAATAATAATAATTTATCATAATTATCAAAATATGAAAAATAATTTAGCTATATGTTTTAGTAAGTAATCACTACATTACAATCATCATTGTTTTTTATATTTTCATAATAATAATTAATTATTACATTAAGTTTTAATTATAAATTTAAAAATATCCTTTGTGTAGTTAGATATATGAAGCCTTTCCAAAAAACTCACATTGTAACATTGACTTTTCTAATTTTTTCCCCAAATAAACTTTAGTAATAGCATCGAAAATAAATTTATTATATTTTATCTTTTACTTACAGAAACAATTAAAATAAAAAAAAATCTGCTTGATTTCAGATTAACAAATTTTTTTATAACGTATAAAAAATTTAAGTTATTTTTTCAATTCTAAAGGAAAAAAAAATAAAAATTATTCATTTTATGAAACTTATAACTAAAATATTCTTTTGATAGGAGATATACGAGTATATATTTTTTAATTTGTAAATTATTTATTCAATTGATAATCATTGCATTATCAATTTAATTTTCCTTGATAAATTATAAAGAATATTTAATTTATATTTCAAAATTTAGATTATTGAAAATTAATTCAAATTGGACTATCGATTGATCGATCTCGAAAAATTTCAGCTTCTGCATAGCACAATTATCTTTTGTGAAAGTGAAAACGTGAACATACTATTTTCAGTAACTAAAAGCTTTGAAATTGATGAAAATCATTGTGAAAACATCCAGTTTTCTAGGTTTTGCCATAACATTTGAATTGTAAGTCTTCATGGGGCCCTTAAATATGATCAAGAAATATTCGTATAACGTGGCAATGCTCTCAATGTCCACCATGACTCCTTTGACATCCATTGAATACATACGATTGATGATCGATCTATATTAATTATGTTTTTGGTAATTAAATAAGAAAATATAAAAGATGATTATGTATAATATTTCAATTTTTTTCTAAAAAAAATAACTTAAGATTACAGGAATTAAATTATATATATTCTTTTTCATTTTTTTCAGAGCTTCTTTATAAATTTTTTTTTTACTTTTGAAAATTGAACTATAAAATCTATTATTTATATGCTTAAAAAAGAACAATTGTAAAAAATAATCCATAAATTATCTTTTTTTTATTTTATTACTATCATTAGAAGTAAAAACAAGCATGTGATTATGCACGTACGCAACAGTGCTTATCTTTAAACAGGTAGTCATCATAACTGTAGCGTGAATGTTTACCTCCCTCGGCTACAAATGTGATAGTGGTCTGACAGCAATGAGCTGTAGCGTAAAGATTCAAATTTGCTTCGTTCGCGCTTAAGTCATAATTTATGCATATATTTTTTTGTAGAATTTATATTTAATTTTAGGAATAATATTTTTAAAAATGGAAGGTAAAGATGGACAGGGTAAAGTAAGGTTGCGCCGAACTAAAAGTGTGAGTGTTGCTCAGGTTGATGGAGAATCTCGAAAAGAAGACAGATTACGTTCTGTTCAACCAGACAAACCGTAAGCTATCAATATATCTTTAAATAAAAATACTATATTTTTTAATTTGTAATTTTGTGTTATAAGTAATTCATTAGAATAAATGATGTGCCAAGTATATCACGATAAATAAAAGTTTAAAGTGTTTCAGAAATTCAAATGTAAATTCTTTTGATATTTTGCATTATATTGTTGTATGTTCCAACTGTTAAAATAAATATACACCTTGTTTTTCTATGAATTTTCACGTGTATCTGAACTTATTTTAAGAATAAAGAACATTTTTTTCAATGATGCAATAAGTCTAAAAAACAAAAACTTATCTCTTAAAATTCTTGAATGATTTTTCTATATATTAATATAATCACTTAATGATATGAATAGCAATACCAAGATCTATATAGATGCAATTCTTGCTCCATGTTGTAAGATCATTATTTAATGAGTTATATAAAAAAAAAAAATTAAGCTATATATTTGTCAAAAATGGTTCTTCATGAGTTATTGAATCCTCAAAAATTTATGGATTCTTCATTCATAAATAAATGTATATTATTTTCTGCAATTTGATTATGCCTTTGCAGTTGAATTAATTTGCCCTGGAAGAAAAAAAGGAAATAACTTGGTTTTGTGAATAATGATCATAGAGTTTCTGTAATTTAAATAATTTTATATTTTCCATAGTTTCCCTTCAAAAAGAATTAAATTAATAATCATAACCTAATAGTACTATATTAATTTTCATAGTTTTAAATTGCCACTAAAATAATATTTCTTAGTGGAAGCATAAATATATTAACTAAATAATGCATGTCTAATAATATTTCAATATACCTTATTAGGTATGATATATTGATACATTATTATGTATCAATTGTATATTTTAATAAATAGTAATTAATGCATATATGATACAGGCATTATAAATTATAATCCATGCTATATTTTATATATTTTTCTAAGTTAATTAGTATGAAATATGATGTTATGTACATAATTTAATGTATATTTAGTTATATATATGCTTTTTAATGTTTAGATTTTAGAAAACATTTGTATATTGTATTGATTCGTAAATAGAATTTACTAAATATAATTATTAATTGCAATAATAAGATCACTGAAGTATTATTAAAAACTATATTACTTCATAATTAACATTTTAGTTAGGATGAAATAATATAGCAGTTTAGCTTTACATTTTATTAAATCTAATTTTAATTTGACCATTAATACCTCTAATAGAGGTATTGATGGTCAAATTGAAAACTTTATAGGTATAATCATTGTAAATTTATAATTGTTCATCATTGTGTGATATATGATTCTAATATATTGAACATTGGCATATATATTGGAAATTCTTTTCAATGGATTGAACAATTTGTGATATAGTATACAAGTTCTTATAACTGTGGCTATCATCAACATCCAATCAGTTTATAGATGTTAAATTAAAAATACTGAGTGAACTTCTACTTGATGCTATTTTTGTTTAAAAAAAATTATACAGATAATTAAATTATATTAATATATATATATATTTTGTTTTCCTTCAGTGTTCATAAATGCAGAGACTCATTGTTCAGTTCATCAAGTGGGTATACCAACTACAGAGGATTTCTGAATTTGTGCATAATTTTACTGGTACATATTTCAACATTTTTTCTTTTTAAATTTAGGCTATGTAATTTTGAAATCATTAGACATTTCAAATATTTCAAAAATTTTTTGCATATTTGTATACATATTTTTAATACACTATCATACAAAATATAATATTATATTTTGTATGTAGATGTTGCACATACATGGTATATTATACTCAACTTTTTTCTTTTAGGTGCTATCAAATGCAAGACTTGTCTTAGAGAATATTATAAAGTAAATCTATATTTACTTGATTTTTTTTTTTTTTTTTTTATAAATTGTGTTGAACTATAAATATATTTTGTTCATGATTTTGCATAATTTTTTTTTTTCTATTTAGATATGGAATCCTCATTGATCCTGTACAATGGTTTAAACTATTTCTTAACCCTTCTCAATCTCCATCAATTCTAATTCTAACAGGTAATTTATTTTAAACATTTTTGTTAAAATCCTTCTTTTTTTTATATGGTAATATAAGAGAGAAGATAAGAGATGTTTAATTTATAAGAGAATAAGAGAATGTTTAATTTATTTATTTATATATATTTTTTTAGGATTATTTTTTTCATTCCTTCTATATCTTTGGGAATTGAAAAATTACTAGCCAAAGTAAGTTGCAATTCAGATTCTACTTTTCAGAATTAAATGCATTAAAATATTTATTTATGCCATATTAATTTACAATAATATTTTATTATATGTTATAACTATATATAATGTCTAACACCTTATTTTAATAAACCTAAATTTAAACTAAAATTGTGATTATAAAAGTTATGCTCTTTGTTTAAATTGATTATTAAAAATGATATTTATTTAAAAATTAGTATAAAGTTCAGATACACTTTTTTCTCTTGTATTTAAAGTTATAAGACACTTTAAATCAATGCTCTATCAAGCATGAAAGCTTGTGTCATGCATGGACTATTTTGGCACCTTTGCATTTATTCTGCAACTAAAGCTTTTAATGAATAACATAGATAAAAAATTAAAATAAAGAAAATATTTTTAATAAACTGTGTATGTTAGGCAATCATACAGATATTTATATCAGACTAATTAGCAACAATTAATTTTTTATTCAATTATAAATTCACTACTCTAAACAGCATTAAAACCTGTATCGTGCATGGTCAATTTTAGTACAATTTGCATTTATTCTACAACTAAAGCTCTGGATGAAAAGCATAGATAAAAAATTTAAATAAAGGAAAATAATAATAAACTGTGTTTGTTAGACAGTCATACAGATATTTATTTATATCAGACATAATTAACAATGATTACTAATTTTTATATTTAATTGTAACTTATAGGGAAATATTAGTTATTGTTAATTAATTTAATATAGATAATCTTATTTAATTATTAGTGAATATAAAATTTTTGAATTCTTAAAATTGATATTGTCATTTAATAATTAAAGTGTCAATTCAGATATGTAAAAACCAATGAAAATCAACTAAATCAAATCAATTGAAATCAATTTAGTCATTCAAAATTATTATTAATTCAGAGAACTTATACAAGTTAGAAATTAATAGATTCTTATTAATTTTTAAACCCTGAACATTGGTTTAGAAAATTAGTCAAAATATGCTTTTTCAAAAAAAAAATTTTTTTTTTTTTTACTATAGTTAAAGGTTGCTATAGAACTTTTAATTTATTTTATGAAATTGAAGCTTTCAATTAGTTTTCAAAGAAATCTTTCAGAAATAAATTTCTGAAGTCAAGGTTTCAATTTTATGATTAATGTAATAAGCATTCAGTATTTAGAAAATAAGTAAAATAACATTGTGCTATGTATATATTAAAGATATAAACTTTTTACATATAATATCAAAAACACTTATCAAATTTGAGTAACATGTTTTTCTCATAATCATAAGTTGTAATCTCCTTATTTTTTTTAGGGTCTTATAGGTGAAAATTTTGGATTGTTTTGCATTACAACTTTAGTAAGTGCCGAAATTTTGTGCCCACCTATTGTAATTTACAATACAAACTGTCATGCAGGTAATCAAAATTTATTATCTTATTGTAAAAATTTTAAAAGAAATAGTAATATTTCTTTAATATTTGGAGAATAAACCACTTTATTTGATATGCTTTGAAATTAAACGACTTAACACAAATAGAAGCATTATTTTTATTTGCAATTCATGCACAATTTATATTAAATTTTGTATAGATTATTTATTATGATTTTTGTTATAGATTATTACAAATTTTAAATATTTGAATTATATACAGATCTAAAAAATCAAATATCTTTTAATAAGTCTTATTTTTATCTTCTAATGTATATTTAACTTAAAATCTTGCAATTTCATCTACATGGATGTGTACTTAAATTATTTACATTTAATTAAATTACTTTTAATATTAATTTTTATTTTAGGTTTATTTGAATGTAAAAGAAGGAAATATTCATTGCTTTCAAAATGTCTTTTTATTGAATTAAAAAAAAATTCTTTCATTTTATCAACAGTTGCTGCGTCAATTGTTATGGGATATGTCAGCATTGTGTCTTTGAAATTGGTTTCATACCACATGGTGAACTATTGGTGCAGAACAAATAATTTGGATCCTCCAAAGCGTAGGCGCAGTGTTTCATCTGAAAGAGATAGGCACAGAGGTAAGTTGATTAAATACAAAAGTAAATTATCAAAAAACATGAATAATTGATATGTTATTATAAATGTTAGCAAAAACAAAAAAAAAATATTGAATATAATTTTTCATCTTTATGATCTAAGAAATTCTTTAAATCAATTTTCATATTTTTTGTGGGCTTATGATTATGTACATTAATTCTCTATTCAGAAATGAACTATCCCTTGTAGACTGTGCTTGTTAATTGTGAAATAAAACAACTTTGAACAACTTAGAAATAAATTTTCTGAATATCTTTTATATACACATTAAAAATGGCAATTTAATTAAATTCTATGAAGTATTTTTATTTTGAATACAGGCATTATTGCTCTTTTTGTTATTTACATTGTGTGGTAATAGTTATGAACCTTTTTTTTTTTTGTCAGTTTTCCTAAAATTTTACTGTCAGATTAAAAATTCTGTTAATAGTTAAAAAAAAAAATATTAGTGTTATATTTTTCAAAATACTTGTATTTATATTGTACATCAGATATTTCTTCAAAAATTTAGTAATGTTTTGAAATTTTAAAAATGAAAATTAACTAGAACTACAATTAAAAATGTCATTTTAATAATACCTGTAATCAATTGAATACAAAGAAGGTTTTATATGTAAAAATGATTGTAGAAAATCGCACAGAATTACAAATTTAAAAGATTAAAAACAATGCAATCCTACTTGAATTATATAACTTTTGACAAATTTAAAAATTTGATAAAACCTCGTAATTTTCTAATATCCCATAAATCTATCAATACATAAAAAGAATCTTGTAAATTGTTATTTAATTTTATTATGAAAATGACCTTTTTTTTATGACATTTGTAAAATATATCTATATTAAGCAAAATTTTCAATTTAATAACTTATGCAGAATCAGTTTCATCATCAGACTATTTATCAGATCCATACTTTGATAATATAACTATAACAATAATTATTTAATTAATTTCTTGTATTATCACAATATTCACACACACATAAATCTTCAGCTCACATTGGAAATAAAGACTTATTCAAAGTTCCCATAGCAAGAAAATGATTTTCCAATTCATTGTTATGTTCAAGACCTTTCCCAATTAAATTTGCAGTGAGGAAAAGGTAAGTTTTTTTTCTGCTTCAATCATTATCTGGTTTTTCATTTCACAATACTTTTTCATTGCTTGTATGCACACACATTGCAGAGTTTTTTTTCACTTCTTTAAAACCTTAAATTTGCACTGAAACTACATAAATCACAAAACACTGAAAATGCATAAAAATAAAATGTAAAAGGACACTGTATTTTTATATTTTAATTTGAGAAAAGTTATTTAAATACTTGAAAAATTACAAATGTATTTTTATATATATAAAGTATTTGCTCATTTTCTCTCCAATAGATGCTCCAAAAGTCGACAATGATATAATAAAACAGACCTTGTAACATATCCTGATAATCTGAATTTGAAAGGTAATAGAGAGTTTCTTTTTGATTAATTATTAAGTATTTATTATCAAAGTGAACCCTGCTTTTTAACTAATGAGAAATAAAAACTATATTAATATTTACAATTTCTAGAAACTGATTATGCTTAATAGAAACTAAATTTACTTAAATTTTTAATTCTGTTAATCACTCAATTTATCAAATGTAGGACAATTCTAGTATCTTTATAACTGGTAATAGAGATAATCTATTAGGAACCTATATGAAACCTAAAAGCTTACCATAAATATTAATTATTGAGAAAATACTTGCTGCATAATTATATGCAAAGCATAAATTTGTTGTGTATGCACATATAACAAGAAGTAATTTATATTTAAATTTTTAAAAGTTATTCAAAAATAAAATTGAGGAAAAAATACTATTCCTATCTTTTTTGGTAAGAAAATCATTTTTTTTTTATTGATGGGGAAAAAAACCCCATTTTAACAGAAAAGTGTGAAGGTTTTATTGTATTGGTACAAGTTTGGTAAACTTCAATCGTAATGAATAGAAAGTCTATTATTTAAAATGCAATTTGTTTTTATTTCAGATGTATATTATTTTTTGGTCGCTCCAACTTTATGTTATGAATTGAATTTTCCACGCACCTCCCGTATACGAAAGAGGTTTCTTATAAAACGTCTTTTTTTTTTTGAAATGGTAAGTTTTAAACTGATTAAATCATTTATAATAAATGATTAAATTAATGAATGATGAATAAATTGTATGTAAAAGTTTAATAATATGATTAAATGTTTATATGATAAATATTTCTTTAATAGATTTTCTATTTTTAAAATATTTCATATTCCAGTGATTATAAAACTTCTGAACTGCTCATTGATTTACAAAAATCCTGCTGTAAAAGAAATTTAAGATTATTATTTTACAAAATGTTTACTTATTTATTCTGGTGGATATCTCTTAGTTGTACATTTATGCTATGTTTTTTTATTTATCTACTATTGTTACATTAACAAAATATTAGATTATCCTTAGTTTTATGGAAAATAAAAGTAGCGGATTATCTACAGTTTATGAAAAACTAATATTTTGACAAATTTAAAAACGAGACATTTTGGTCTATTACTTTCCAATTCTTTACAATTTAAAAACCTGCATTTATTTATGCACTTTTATTGCAGTAACATTCAATCTTTTCTATTCAATAATGTGCACAAATAAATAAAACATCATTATTACATTTTACCTTTGTTTTCAAAAGGAACTATTAATCTGCGAGGTCTTTGTTTAAAGTTAGTTTTCATATATATAAAGTTTTTAATGAGTTTTCATGAAATTTGTACGCTTAAAATGTATAAATTCACATTTCAAAACAATTTATTTTTTATGCAGCATTATGTATTTAAAAAGTGTTTTTTCCCCTACATTAATTTTTTCCATTAAATAACTTTAGCACACCTATTTAAATAACCTATGTTAAATAATCTCTATATTAACTCAATTTTAAGGAATTTTCCTGACTTTTTTTAAAATTGTAACATTGATAATATTATAACTGCAACTAATTTTTAAATATGATTTTTATGATTATGTTTGCAGCTGTTTAAATTGGTAATGCTTTGTGTATTTGCTACTTTGGCTTCTCTCTTCTTCCATTCCTACTATTGATAAGCATTAAAAACTACAGAAAATTCTTTGAGATAGCAGTGAAAAGTCTCAATTGAGGTTGGCGTGTGTGTATCGGTAATATTTTAGTGCCACAAGAGGTATTTCCTCTTCAAATGAGACTTATAAGAGCATTTTTTCCTTAATATGTAATCTAAAGATAGTTTATCTCTGATTTTAACAGAAGGTATGATTAAGAAATGTTTTTTCCCCCCAGATTTTCTGCTTCAGATTATTTTGTCCTTGATTCAACAATGGATTGTTCCTACAATAAATAATTCTTTAAAGCCCTTAGAGGTGAGTTAATAAATTTTTTAATGTACAGCATAGAATAGCTTATATTAATATAATTTGTTACGATTTTTGGATTATGTTGGATTGATTTGTTTTGGTAATAATTTTATTTAAATTTTCAATATAATTTACATTAATTGTAAATTAAAACATGCTTTTGTTGCAAATTAAAACAAGTGTTTTGTTCATGTTTTTGATGTACTTTTTGAACGGTATAGAAACTTTATTGTAAAGTATGAGATCAAATGCTTTTATTTTATATATTTTTATGTGTTTATGTATATTAATATTTACTCTCGGGAATCCTTTATTTCAAACCATCTATCTTTTAGTTCTAAAAATTAGACCTGCTGTCTATTTATTTAGGTAGGTCAAAATTTAGCATATTAATACTGAACCAACATATTACTTTTCTGATTCAAAAATTATGGGAAAATTAATAGCTTATTTTTGCATGAAAATTTTTTATAAGCTCGGGTTTTTTTCATCAACATTGTTTAATTGGTAATTAATTCATTTATGGGGTTCTTTTTTCTGTATTCAGAAATACTTATCTATGTGAAGGAAAAAAAAAAAATATTTTTCTATAATGAAATATGCTAAAAATACCTATGAATGTAAGTTAATTTATAAATCTTTCAGTAATTAGTGCTAGTAAATATAGCACTAATTAATTGTCTATTGTCTTATGCTAGTGTTTTTCTAGCAAATAAAAACTTATTATTTTGCATTAAAGCGTTTTGGCATACTGGCCTTAACAAGGCATGCTTATTAAATGCCAGATTCATGTTGTTTCTAGATTGACTTTGGCCTATAGTAATTTTAAGACCTAGTTAAAAAAAAAAATAATAATAATTATAATAATTTTGTATTCAATTTCAAGATTATCTGTAATATGAAGATAATTATTTTTAATTTGGGAGTTATCCAGTTTATTCTTAACATATAAATTATTTCTTATTATTAAAGTTGGTTCTTATCTGTATATATTGTACAAGTCTTGATTTGTTTGTCTTGCAAGCTTTACAGAAATGTTATGCGAATTCCCTTTCATACAATGTAATTCCAATTCCCAGAAAGCAAATGCATTTTTTGTTTTTTATGATATTTTATTTGTTTTATTATTGTGTTAAAGTTCTCTTTACACTTTTAAAAAGTTCTTGTTGAGTTCACTTAAATAAGCTACTCTAAAAATATAATTGCTCATATCAAAAATGTTGTTTTAATGCTTTTTTAATTTATAAATTTTGTGTATAGTTGAAGGATTGAAAGCTAGTGTTTGTGCATTAGTTAGTTCAGTATAATTATTTTTTGTTTTTGTTTATAACATGTTTGAGATGAGTAATTATATATTTTAAATAATTGTAAAAATTGAAAATTATAGAAAGACATTTATTATATTTTTAAGCAGTTTATATTTAGCTTTATTATTATTGATTTTGTCTCCTAAATTTATTTTATCAAATTTTTTATTTTTGCATCTCATTTATATATATATATATATATATTTTTTTTTTTTTTTAAAGGAAATGGACTATACCAGAATGTTGGAGAGATTATTGAAATTAGCTGTAAGTGAAGTTACTTTTTAATATTTTTTTCATTTTTTTCTGTTATAGATTTATTTTCATTTGAAGTTATTTTATCATTTTAAAATTCTGTTAAGGGTTCAAAATTATTTAATTTTTAAAATTGCTTAAATTTTAACTCATAATTAGTTATCCCTCTGAGATTCTTATTGTATTATTATTGATCTTGTTACAAATACTATCGGATTTAAATCCGAAAATATTTTTTTCAATTGTTTTTTATTTATAAATTTTCTAATAATTACACACACATTGTATTAATGCTTAAATGATTTTCATTTTGTTGTTTGAATTGTAACTTCTATTATCCTTATCATATCATGCATTCTTAGACATACAATACATTAATAACTTTTTTTTTTTTTTTTTTTTTAAGTTTGATGCAACTAAAATATATTTAGATTCTAATGTTAAATTTTTTACTACAATAATTATTTTACTTTCAAAATGAATATTTTATAGAGTTTTAATTAAAAAGTAATTTTTATTTGTAATTTTATTATCTGCTATATACATTAATTTGTACTTATTATTTAAAAAGCATTTTAATGTTTTGTTTATGTAAAAAAAAAAAACAACAACATTTGTCTTGTTCTTCAATTTTTTTTTAGATAAACTTTATTCTAATATATAAAAATATTATATACTTTATACTATATATATATATATATATATATATATACATAAATAATGAAAAAAAAAAAAAAAACATATAAATTGTTGAAATTTATATTATAATAAGGCACAATGTAATAAAGAGTCAATGCAATAATTAATGTTTGGTAGGTAATTCAGTCATGCTGAATTATTTATGAAAATTATTGGTTTAAGTAAAACTTTGATTGCCGTGTTCACATAACTCAGTTAACATGAATTTATAGTATTTTAATTTGATATTATTAATATTTTTGACTGTATATTAACATTATATTTATGATTATTTCAGATTCCAAATCATTTTATTTGGTTGCTTTTCTTTTATTGGTTTTTCCATTCCTCCCTTAATGCAGTAGCTGAAATATTGAGGTTTGGTGATAGACACTTTTATAATGATTGGTGGTAAGTAAAATTAATTTCTACGAATGTTATGCAATCTGTATAAATCTATTATACATTGAGTTTATTTAAAAGCGATACCATCTTTTTATGTAATTTTATTTGGGGGAAGACAAAAATTATAAAATAGTTATTTAAAAATAAAAAAAATTATAAAATAGGTATTTATAAGTAATGCATCGTAATATAATTTATGAATAAATTTTTAAAAATGAGAATTTTAAATTTATTTTTATAAAATAAAAAATTTGCTACATAAAATCTTACTTATTTCAATTGATATTTTAGATTATATACTGTTAATTATGGCAAATATTTGTTTCCTATTTCATGAAATAAATGATTGTAAATTATTTGTAACAGTTTAAACAGGATTTTTATATTCAGACTAGCATATTGTTGACAAATGATTCAATTGTCTTATCTACAATAAGACAGAAAACATTTAATACAATATTATTCTTATTTTAAAAATGTACTTTTTTAAAGAAATTAACTTTGCATCATGTTTATTGTTTTAATTTTTCATCAAATTCTGAAAATCTTGATGACCTCTTTATTTTTAAATTACCAATTTATATGTTTTAGCAAGATTAAACATATGATGAAATCAGATATAGTCTATTTATTCATATGCTGTATTAAAATATATTTATAATTATTGAAATTGACCAGTTAACAATGAATATTTTTAATATTGAAAATGCAGGATAAACTCACCTTTATTTGATATAATATTTAGTCCTTACTAATTATAAGGATTGCTCATTGTTAACATATAGTTATGGGGAAGTTTTCTATAGTTTGTACATGCCGTGTTACAACTTATGCAATGATCATGCTGAAGTAACTATTTATAATTGTTTCTCTATAAAAAAAAAATATATATTTTTACACAATTTTTTTTTATCCAAAGCATTTGAAGATCCTTTAACCATGATTCTTTCTAAAGTTGTTTTCTATATATTTTAATAATTTAATAAGAATTTCAAATTTATTAAATAAGGCTTAACTTTCAGGAATTCTGAAAGTGTTCAATATTTTTGGCGAAATTGGAATGTCCCTGTACATCAGTGGTGTGTGCGACATTTATATATTCCTCTTCGGCACTGGGGTTGTTCCAAACAGTTGTCAGCTGCAGCAGTTTTCTTATTATCTGCATTTTTCCATGAAGTATGTTTCATATTTTAATAGATATTATTGTATTATATTTTCATTAATTGTATATTTTAAAAATTTATTTATATATGTATTTTTTTCTCTAATATTTGAAAATTTTTTAGTATCTTGTTAGTGTTCCTTTGAAGATGTTTAGAGCTTGGGCTTTTCTTGGAATGCTTGGCCAGGTGAGTAGGAATATTAAAGCAAATATTTTTAAGGAGTTATTTGAATACAATTTTTTTAAAAAAATTTCATGTTTCTTTTTTAATTTTTTCAGAAGTTTTAAAGAGTAATGCGAAAAAAAAAAAAAAATTAACTACAAAACTAAATTATTGAATTAAGGATCTGAAACTTGATTTTATCTTAAATTTATATATATTTTAAGCAGACATGTAAAAAATTTTTTTTTAATCCTCCTTGGAATTAATATTGAATGCTTTTTTTTTTTGGTCCACATAGTATGTTTTTAAAAAATAAATTCTTTGTTGTAGTCCTTTGTTGAAGCACCATAAAAATGAATAGATCCCTTCTTCTTTCTTCTACATTTTCCATTTAAAAATGCATAGTGAAAAATCTCTTAATTAAATAATTTTCCTTTAGATTGAAACATAATTTTATTTATTAAGAAAATATTGCACATTGTTCTGGTCTAAATCTGATTTAGCATATGTATAACTTTTTAACTATAATAAATGTATAATATTTTATATTTCGTAGATATGTTTTGAATTCGTATACTTATTACTTATTAAACTGAAATATAATTACTTAATGTTTTTCAAAGAATAACGGTTCTGAGGTTAGTCCTAATGAATATGTTAAATTTAGCTAGCTATGAGTCTATGAAAATTTTTATAAATTTTTTAAAAACATTGAAACATTTTTTTACAGTACTTCCAAGTTTTTCTGTAAACAAATTTATTAATTAAGTATAATATACTAAATAAAAGCTAATTAATATATTCAACGTGTTATACCTATTGTTTATAGTAACTTGATAGTCATCCTTTACATGTCTATTGAAGTTTTTTTGTGATAATTCTTAATAATGATTAAAATTTGAAGTTAACAAAATGCCTGTAGTAAATAATAAACTTTAAAAGGAATAGATAAACTTAATTACTAAAAAGTAATTTGGTTTAAAAAAGTTTATAACTTATTATAAACCAAATTACTCTTCAGCATTTATAAAAATTAATATAATTGGCTTAAAAGTTTAGTTTGTAACAACTATTGGTTATGTTATTAACTAAGCTTTAGTTTTTAACTTTTGGATTTAAAACCAAAGTTAAACAATAAATAAGCCAAATGCACTTATACATTTCATTTCCAGTTTATCTTTTTTACATTCAATTTATCTTTTCTTTATATTAGATAATTAAAAAGAAAAAAAAATGTGTGAATTTTAAAAGTTTGTTTTTCTGATGTAGATTTAACTGAATGGCTCATTTTATATGAAATTACATCATTACATCAAAATCCATTTTCCATCCAAATGTATCAATATTTTTAAAGAATCAAATTTTTTAATTTATACTTTAATATCAAACATTTTAATTATGAAATGAATTCCAATATTTTGAATTAAATTATTTTAATAATTTTTTTTTCTTTCATAAGTTAATAAAATTAATTTTTTTAATATTTGTTTAGTACGAAAAGCATACTTTTTTTTTTTTTTGTATGAAAAATTTTATCTTAATATGTTGTTTTTTTAATTTTTTTACAGTTACCATTTTCAAAGTTTGTGGAGAGATATTTGCATAGTCAGTATGGCAATATGGCAGTGTGGATTTCCTTGATCATTGGTCAGCCCCTTTGCATACTTATGTATTATCATGATTATTATGTATTTCATTATCACAAAACTTAAGCTGTATTATAATCTCTCTACATACAGAGCTTGTATGAATATTGTGATTCAGACAAACTATCATAGCTGTATTAACAGTTGTGTTCCTAAAATATTTGTTTTCCCATGATTGTGCGACCTTAGCCATTTTGCTGTTACCAAAACTGCATTATCTCTTACAAAATGGCTAATGCTCAGAAATATGACTAATCCTTTTGGCTGTTCAAAGTGATTTTAATTTCATTGTGAATTTTGATATAATTTTTGTGTTTCAATTGTGTTTTATTTTTGGATAACTATATAATTTTTGTTTTAATTGATATTAAATTTGAATAAAAACTTTAATTAAGACACTATTAAATATTTTTTTTTTTAATGCTAAAGTTGGGTCACAATAATGGTTGTATATGCTAGAGTTTTAAAAATGCAGTATTTTATATCTGCATTTGAAAGAATTTTATGATATCAATGGCATTTTAAAAATTTATTGGTGCTTTTATACAGCCAAAGAGTATACTATAATTTGAATAAATGTTTTTATTGTATATCCTATGTGCTCATAATTTTTTGTTTGTTTGTTTGCGATTTCAATATATCTTTTATGTAACATTTTAGTACCATTTAGTGTTATCTTAGTTTACATGAAAACTGATAAAATTATCTGAGAGGCATATTTTTTATCAATCATTACCATTAATTTAATAAATTTTATTTAAAATTTTTAAATATCTGTTCATACAGAACATTATTCAAATATAATTTTTTTCGTAAATTTAAAAATTTCATCTACATTTAGATTTCTGTAATAAATTGAGCACTTCTTAGATACATTTTTTATCAATTTTAAAAAGACTAAAAGTCTTATAATAGTAAAGAAAATCTGCATAGAAATAAATTCAAAAACAATATTAATTATTAAATAATATTACTCTGAATTTTGTTCTTGCATAAACTAAACTATAGGAAACAAAATAAAGACTTAAATGGTTAAGGAATGTTATTTTTAATTGTCTGATATGTATTTTTATTTTTCCAAATTGAATAGTTAAATTTTTTTTGCTTTTGAATGTAATTATTTTTACCCTCTTACTTCCGAAAAGTTAGGGTAAAATATTAGTACCCAAGATTTTTTTAAAAATTTAATTTGAATAATTTTATAATTCAATCAATTAATTTCTTTTTAAGATTCTGATCCTCATTAAGTTGTCATAGATCTAAATAATTATGTTTCTATATAAATAGTTCTTAATATTAAAACAGAAAACAATCTTTAATTTATATGTGTGCTTTTTTTGCTTCAATATAAATTTTTCGTGATAAATAAAATTTATTGGTCTTCAGTTTGTATTTGCTTAGAAATTACATTAATAAAATTCAGTTTTGATTTGTCATTAAATATAACAACTTGGAAAAGATTTCAAGTTAAAATTGAAGGAAAAACACTATATACATATAATTCAAAAGGAAAATTAATTAAATCGCCAAATTTTATTTTTCAATTCTTGTGAATTTTCATATTTTGTGAAAATAAAATTTAAATGTATTAATGCATATTTTTCCCATTGAAAATTTTATTCAATTGAATGAAAATTGACTGCTTAAAAAAATCATTCATTATTATTGAGGCCAAAGTGTTTTTAACCTTAGTTATAGAAAATACAAGGAAATACAGAAAATATTTTTAAAGATAATTAGAATGACTATCTTAATTTTGATTATAAATTATCCTATTAAAATGTTTTAATAATCATAATATTTATATGTATACATATTTGTGTATATTTTTAATTCCATGTCTACTGTAATTTTATGTGTATTGTGAACCTCAAAATACATTTTGCCTCCAATAGAAATTTACTCATAAACCTGAATCATATAATTTTAGCTGATTGGTTGCTTATTTTTTTGTTAATAGATGTTAACCCTGTATTTGAGTGTTGTGTATGTAATTATCTAGATTTAATCAAATATATATACATTTGAAATTATTTAAAGGCATTTAAACATGAAATTTTCTTTTTTGTACAATTATATAACTTTAAATTTCAAATTTTTTTTTTTAAAACATTGCTGTTTCATGTTTTATTAAAAATAAACAGCAATATTTTATGTAATGCTCATTATAATTTTTCAGCTTTGTGATATAAAATTCTGATATATCTTACATTTGTAATAGCACATGTACAACATTCCATTATATTGTTGAATAAGTTTTATATTGTTATCAAGCCATAATCTAAGGGAGCATTATTATTTTTTATTATGTTATTGTGTTTTATCGTATATTTTTTATAATTTGTTTCAGTTTAAATACAATTTAGATAAATTACTGTCACCACTTCTGCCAACAATAATTACTCTATTGATACCTGGATAACTGCAGTGAAACAAATTTCAGCGGAAATTAGAAGATATTTTATGTTTCCATGTACAGTAACTTCTCTTTAATCCAGTATTCAATACTTCAGCACATTCTATAACACAGCTCCGATCAAGTTTTTTTTTTTTTTTTTTTAAGGATTTGGGCATTTCTTGATCTTGACCGTCATATGTGGCGACCCAATGTTGTTCTCATTTTCATTAAACATGTATACATTAATACATTAAATATATGCATGTTTTAAACATTTAAATTTTTATTTAAAGTTTATTTTTATCTCTCTTAAAACTATATTGGATGCTTGATAATCTGGCACAAACATGCCTGATTAAAAAAGAGGTTACTGGATTTAGAAGAATATTTTAAGAAAAAACAAAAATCATGCATTTAAAGTTCCTTAACGTAATTATTCAAGATGCAATCAATAGTACAAACTATTTCTAGTCATGTTGTTTTATTACATAATTGTAAAATTTTCTGAAGTGTTAATGTTTTTTGTTTACATATGTGAAATAATTTTTTTATATGCCAAGAGAATTTTAAGATAAACTACATGATTTTTAAAAATTTATTTTGAGAATTTTTAATTAGGTGATTAATTTTTAAATTTATAAATATGTCTAATTTTGATGTTTTATTTCTACAATTGGGTCTTTTTTGCAGACATTTTAACTTTCTTATTGCAATTTATTTAAAGGAAAAAGTTAAATTACATCTTTTTTTTTAAATTGATGTTTTGAATATTTATTTATAAATTAAAATATCTGCCTTCTGCAGCCAACAATAATGATTTGCTAATTGTATTATTCATACACATGTATTATTCTCAATTCACCTTAAAGAAAACATGTTTTGTAAAATACTTAAAGGATTTAAAACTAATTATAAATTTTAGATATTTGAATTTTTTTAATACCATGTATTTGTAGTTGAATCATATAAATGAAATATTTATAAAATTAGTTAAACTTAAAAAAACACATTGACAATGTATCAAACTTTATTAATAATTATCTGAATACTCCATTTTGTAATCATCTCGTACTTCATTTCATATTAAAATAAACCTTTTGTTATTATTTGAGTGTTAGAAAACCAATCATAGTTATATAAGGTGAAAAGTATTCTTTAATAGCTTCTTATGTAATAATCTCTCTAATGAGATTGGGAATTTCTAGTTTTGTCAAGCTAAAGATTTTGATAAATTTTGCTTTTTATTAGTAGTAAAGATTTTTTTATTTTGTAAACTTTCAAATGTACCAATTAACCAATTTTGATTAATGAAATCAAGTAAATTGTTTAAATTATTCTTTTATGTTAAAACACATGCTTATTCATATTACATGCATAGAACTATTCCTACTTTGTTCCATTTATGGCTACTTATATACTCATTAAAGCAACAAATTACTTCTCCTTCACACAATAAACAAAACTATTTAATGAAATATAGTTTGACCATCGATTGCATGGAAAATTGGCATGTTGCCAAGTCGGGAAGTTGGAGAGTAAATGTCATTTAGAAAGGATTTTAATTGCAAAAAAATGAAAGATTTTTTTTTTAAATTTCAAATTTTACATGACACAATATTAAATAGGAAAAAAAAAAAAAAAAAAAAAAAAATTCTGTACGTTTATCATTTCATGCTATCTCTGGTCGAACTATAGAAATATTCATCTTTATTTGCACAACATACTTTCATTCTCAGTTGATGGTGTAAAAGTTCCTCCAAGTATACAGAATCATATTTTATCTCTAATTACGGTGCCAAGATAAGCCTTTTCTGATAAAGAATCGGATATTATTGTACTGAGCAATTTAATTTAATTAATTTATTGAACAGAATGTTTTGTTGCCATAAATATTTAATTATCTGGAATGTTTATTGTTATTTTAAAAGGATGTTAAATTTTTAAATTTTATATCGTAATAAATTATGATTTCTTATAATTTATTTTAATATTTTACAATAAACAAGTGTATTTTTACATACACTTTGAATAGTTGAACTGTTTCACTGTAGTTTTTAAGTTTATTATTTTAAATATTCATATTTTTATCTGAATTGCATGAAATACAATTCCGAGTATAATAAAAATCATTTTTTTAAAATTTTTATAAAATTTGAAACTTGTTTTTCATAATTAACGTAATTCATAATTATTCATTTAAATGCTAAAAATGTCTGTTTGACCATTTTACCATAATTGTTGTTTGTGTTTTTATAACTTTTTTTTTTAAGTGTTAAAAATTGTGTATTCTATTGGAATCGTTTTTTCTATGAACTTTTGTAAGAATTTTTCAAAAATATTTTTAGATTATATATAAAAGTTAATTAAATATCAAGTTGCCAAAATGTGTTTGTAATTGTTTGAACATGTCACAATGTTTGTACTTTTGAATGAGAGAATGTGAAGAAAGTTAATAAATTAATGTTTTAAAATTGTCTCATTAACTTGTTGTTTTCAAATGCATGCTTTTACATGACACTTTTTGAAATATATTGCAAATCAAATTAAATTCAATTCTTTTAGAATATTTTTTCAAGTGTTTATGTTAACTAAAAGTTAAATCATTAAAAGTCTTCATTATCGAACTAATAATTACATAGGCATTTATTGCTTGACTTTTTGAACTTATTACTTGCCTATTGGCTGCTTTTGTTTTTTGAATTATACAATTCGGTGTTTGACAAAGAAAAATTTACAAACTCCTATTTTTTTCTTATTCCACTTGGTCGACAGCAACATCTAGACCAAGTCCATGAATCCGTTGATGAGTCATGATAAAGGGTAAAAAATGAAGCTGCTTTTCTCCTTGACCTTGCAGCACAACGGCATGGGGCACCCAAAGAGAGAAGTCTGACTTTGCCCACCCAGTTATACCCCCGGCCACTGGGTTACACATTTTAGTCACCTTTACGACATGGGGCTATTCTAACCCCGAACCACACGGGACAACATACAAACTCCTACATCTCGGCATATAAAGAAAGATTGAACAAAATGCCATCTCATCCAGTAATAGAACCTTGAAAAGAAATCTTCTGGACAAAGGAACACCAATGATTCTATTCCAAAAATCACTAGCAAATGTTATTGATTGAAAAAAAGAAAAAAAAAGACAATGAGAAGATGGGGTGTAGAAGTTTAAGTTTAATTTGTCGCTCTACGGTCATTTTGTGCACAGTTCAGGCTAATTAGACGGGGGACCAACAATTTAACGTGGATTCCGAACCACTCACAAACATCCATGTCGCCGCCAGGATTCGAACCTGAAGCCTGGGATATCAAAGGCCGGAGCGCTAGCCACCAGGCCGCAATGGGGTCTAGAGGAAAATGTCCAGTTGATTTTTAAATTATTGAATCTTGATACAAAACCTAAAATTATTGATGAACTTCGTTTATTAGTTAAAGAGATCTGTGGGACAGATAATAAAAATTGTTCTGGTGTTTATTTCTTTTCAGCATATCTCTGACATTGAATGTGAATGTGAATATATTAGAGATGAAATGAAACCGCCTCTATGTAATTTGGCTTTTGATGGATAAGATTTGGTGCAAAAATAAATTACAGATGAATAGACCGGGACCTTGGATTTAAGGGCAATTCGAACCTCTACAAACATCCGCCAAGACTCGAACCCGAAACCTGTGGTACAGAGAGTACTAGTCACTCAGCCATTAGGTGCCGTTTTTGGAATTAAGTGACCACATAATTCTCGACTTGAGCGGATAGAAAACTGCTATGTCTGATAGCTTGAAGTACTGAAAAAACTTTCTGTTAATACTCTGATCATGAAATCTTTATCTGATTTGACGTAAGGAGATAAACAGTAAGCGCTCAAGAGCTTCTCTAGTGAAGGTGCTGTTATAAATGGAAATACAAAATTCTACATTGTTATATTGACAAATTGTTCTTGAAGTACAATAGATAGCGATCCATGATGATTAGAATTTTTCTACAAAATATTGATGCATAAAAATTATTTATGCAGTTAAATATTTAAAACTTCTCAGCATTAAAAAAAAAAAAAATAACATTCATATTATAATTATATAAAAATTCTACGTTGTGGTATTGACTAATTGCTCTTGAAGTACAATTGCGAAAACCCCCAAAAATGTTAAAGACTTTAAATTAAAAGAGGCTATTACTTATAATTTTGACAAACTTGCATTGTACAAGTTATGATATAGTTTCTCATAAATGTCGCAAAATTTTTATCTTCTCCAAAATACGATAACATTTTTGCAGGTTATTTTTTTTTTCTAAATTTTTTATTAAACGAATGTTTATCAAGAATTGCATACTTTAATATTTTTTAAACATAAAATTTTTATTTCGGAGCATGTATGTACACCTTTATACGTGTCGATTAATCGCCAACTTTTATTGACTCTTGGTATTGAAAGTTAGATAGATTGAAATAAAAATTATTGAAATTATTGGTATCGAAATTTAGACCTATTTTATAGTTGCAATGAATATTAATGGAACAAATCAGCTTTGTTATTATCAATTCGTCTTTTTCAATTAAATTGTTGTAAAGTAGGTAGAATACTTTATGTATAAATAGAAGATATATATGGGGGCCTGGATGGCCAGTGGCTAGCTCTCTGGAGATCGGTACCACAGGTTTCGGGTCCGAGTCCTGGCCGAGCTATGGATGTTTGTAGTGGTTCGGAATACACTTTAAACCGTAGGTCCCGGTCCAACAGGATCGTAGAGCGTTGCAGTGGTAGTGTTACTCCGCGTCTGTAGCTTTCTTCAAGCTACACGCACCTCCTGGATAGTGAGTAACGTCGAAGCAGTGCTTACCTTAAGGCATCCAAGACAATTGTCTAAGTGTTTGCCAGCTGCATTGAAAAAAAGGAGAGGTATAAATGGACATAAGTGATTCATAAGAGGGTATAAACTTTATGTTGACGTAGTTATTAGATTATGCATGTTATATAAACATGTATAATCCATTAACTATATCAACACAAAGTTTTTTTTTTTTTTTTTTTTTTTTTAGTTCTGGGTTAGCCTCAGTATCTAATAGATGTATATATAATAGTTATAGAAACAACTCTTTTCAGCTGATCACGTTTAATATCAAGCGAATAGTTAATGTATTTATTCCTTTAACTTATGGTGGCGTTTTTCTGATAATTGCTAATTAGTGCACATCCTTGTTGACTGTTATGTGGGTGAGTTTTTTATGCAGACGTATTGAATGGAACATAGTTGAATTTTTAAACATTAGTTCAGATTATTATAGTCAAGCCTTGAAATACATAATTAGTTAATATTGTTGTATTACTTTTTAATTTTTAGATTAATTGTTGTCTGTTTCTTTTATAGCTGTTTACTCATTTCGTTATTACATTTCAAGATAAATCTCAGTAATAAGAAAATAGTTTTAGTATTTTGTCATATGCTTATGCAATATTAACGTTTTATTATTTTCATTTAACAAATAGTCAGGCAACTTTTTAAAATTTTTTGTTGAGCAAATGAAAAAAAAAAAAATCCTTTAAAGTACTATTTACAAACAATGGGAAACTTTATTTGTTATTAAAATGATTTGTCAGAAACGGGCTCATTTGATAATGTAGCAAAAATAATACTGAAAATGATGAGTAACATTTAAAATGACCTATTTAAAAACAGTGGGGATTTTATTTCTTTTAAAACTATTGCAACCATTTGTTATTAAAATGATTGCTACTGACGGAGGGTTAACATGCAATCATCTGATAAAAAAGGATCAATAACTGTAGCATTATTTTCCACTAGAAGAGTTGTAGCATTTCGTTCCCAGGAGAGAGGAATGTATAATCTTTAACAAGCGCATAATAACAACCTATCACTAAAATTTGACAGTAGATAAATAGTGTTGTGGATATTTATATTACATGCAATTAGTGTTGTGTACTAATGAGAGCAATATGTCACTCAAACTGATAGCAGATACTCAGTGTAATGGATAATGAGACTTCATGAAATTAGCGATTTTCTGTTCGACCTTCACAGTTCAAAACAATTACTGACGGGGGGTATGGACTACACCATGAGTTGTTGCATCGTGATGATTAATAGACCATGGGCTCAGAAAGTGTCTACTCCAAAGAGAAGTGAGGGAAGCTGCCTCCTCCTCTTGACGGATTTTCTTAAAGTGAGGTTTTTGGAGAAGAGAGTTCTGCGACGAGTCGACAAGAAGTTTATCTTTTAACTCTGAAGGGACTGAATAGGCCGGAGTTTCCGCCTGTTATCAAAGTGAGTCCCTTGTGGTTTCGTGTATCACGATTGTGATAATTAAGGTCTGCCGCAGACTAGGTGCTAAAAATTCGTCGCAGACTCGAGATCTCTGAAAATCTCCGTCGTTAATAAATTGCACTTGTGTATCTAATTTATGTCTTTAATTTTCACTTTTTGTAAATAGAGTTCTGTATATATATAAAATGCTTGTAAATAAAAATAAAAATTTAAATGTTTCCATGAACTTGAAAGTGTTCCTCTTCTTAAAACAGCTATAGGTCTACTTAGTATAGACCGAAACCTTACAGTAACATTTAAAAATGATATATTTACAAAACAACAGGGAAACTTTTATGGAAACAACGGATATGGCCGAGTGACTAGCGCTCTGAAGCTCGATGCACAGGTTTCGAGTTCGAGTCCCGGCGGATGCAATGGATGTTTCTAGTAGTTCAGAATCCACTTTAAACCGCATGACTTGGACAAATATGACTGTAGAGGGTTGTGCGTAGGGCTATCAACCCTACCCCGCAAAAAGAAAACATCTTCTGTCTAGAAACGTGCTAGTAGACGGACGGTCTTGGCCCTTCATGGGGCTGTTGCGCCAATGAAGAAGAAGGGAAACTTTATTTGTTGTAAAATCTTTTTCCACTGTTTGTTATGAAACATTGCCAGTAATGGAGGGCTAATGTTATATAATACTCTGACAATGTTGTAAAAATAACATTTAAAAGGTCTTACAAAAATGAGAAATTTTATTTGTGATTAAAATTATTGCCAGTAACAAAAGGACTATAAGGAATCTCTTAATGTGCCACATAATAAAAAAAAACTCTTAAAATGACCATATCAGTGAACAAATAGTATTAATTAATACGCAAACATCACATTTTTCATTTGATTGTTTGGTTTCTAAAGTGAAATTAAAGCTTTGTCGTCCAAATGTAACTTTTCTTAATTTAAGCAATTTTATAAAAAGCAAAAATTTTTTTTTTACTGTCTGAACAAACAAGTTTTAATTCAGCTTCCCTGACATTGTTTCGTCGACACAAAATGTTACTTAATTGCATATTTTAACATCTGTTTAGCAATGGTGTTAAAACTTTTCAGAGGAGCTTTTCATCTCATTGACAGAAGAAAAATCTTAATTAACAGTTAACAATTAAATTTCCTTACTCTAATGAGATTTCTTAAATGTTCAAAAAAAAAAAAAAATAAAATAAATAAATAAACTCGAATCGATAAGTACCATTACTTTTTATTTTTAAAAACAAAGCAAATAAAAAAGCATTGTTAATTAGTTAGAGCATTTGCTGGAATACAGATAATACAGGGCTGCCGTTTTGCAATTTTAATGACTGAGTTGATTGAATAGAACTTTTTTTTTGTTGTTGAAACGCATAAATCCTTTTAATTACGTTTCTTACATATTTCCACGAATTTCAACTGTAAAAAAATAAGTTTATAAAAAAAAAAAAGTGAAAAAGGAAGAATTCATTAGCACATGTCTAAATAAGAAAAAACTTTCATTTTGCTGATTAAAATTTCACCTGTTACTGTGACAGTAGAATATTTTAATTAACGCTCGAAATTATTTGCACATGTTGTTAGTTGTCTATAAGCTAATTAGGGAACATATTTGCTTACTAGTGAAATACTTTTAATTTAAAATGGAAAATTTCACCCTCTAAAATTTTCATCCGTTGACTAAGACATATAGATTTATCCGATTAGGATTTACCGCCTTATTCAGCAATGACCCAACTTGAACTCAAAGTTACGCGCTCTTGATTTTTGCTTTTGGCAACACCAGCAACTTATTTTTTTAGAATTCCTTTTCTTGTGATACGCACTAGAGGCGTTTCCCGCTAATTTTGCAAGTTCTTCTACGATCGATGTAAGTTAAGATTATTTTGTTAGATTATTAAGATTAAGTTAAGATTATTTGTTAAGTTAATCTTAATTGTTATTTGTTGACTTAACTTAATAGTAATTAAGATTAACTTAAGTTTGTTATTAAGTTAAGATTATTTGTTCTTAAATACTTAAATGAAGTAAATACGATTCTTTTACATCAAATAATAACCTGATGGCCAATTGGCTAGCACTCCGGCCTTTGGTAACACAGGCTTCAGGTTCGAAAGTATGGATGTTTGTTAGTGGTTCGAAATCCACGTTAAACTGTAGGTCCCGGTCTAATTAGCCTAAAGAGTGCACAAAATGATCGTAGAGCGACAAACAGAAACCACTCTACACATACTAAGAAGGTAATATATCTTTGGAATGTAAATTAAAAAATATCAAGGATTTTTACAATAGAATGATGATTTTTGAATTGAAAGAATTTTAAACTATCTGAATCCCTGTACGACCAACCATAAACGATCAAGAAATAATACTGTGAAAAGTATTCAATCCGCGAATTCAAGTATAATTTGTAAATGCCAAGGTGCTATATGTGCAATGGAAACAATACCAAATTTATAATTAAATAATAATGATTAATTAAATGGGAAATATTTTAGAGGGCGGGAAATTTTAGAGATGGAAAATTATAGATTGATTTCAATCTAAAGAAAATTTCAATTTTTTAAAATATTTTTTCTCGTAAATTATTTTTGCCATTTCTTGGTTTCAATTAAACAAAATTTATATGTGTTCATGAGTAATTATAGAGAATTTAATGTATAAAGAAAATTGCAATTATATTAAATATTTTTCTTTTAAATAGTGTTTTTAATAGTCCTCGGTTCCAGTAAATAAATGTTTATATATGTGTATTAAATGCAAATGTATTGCAATGCAAAGTTGAACCCAACTTACTAATGTGCCCAAAAAGTAAGATCATTTTTTTATTTTTTCAAAAACTCTTTATTTTTTCTTCCAAATTTATTTCATTGCCTTCAAAGTAATTCTCTCCGGACACAATTCACTTATGCCAACGTTTTTCCAACCCTCAATGCATGCTAAAATTCATCGACGGAGATGGCCTTCAAAGCGCGCGGCGATACACGTTGAATCTCTTCAATCGACTCAAAAAAGGTGCACCCGGAGTGGTCTTTTGAGTTTAGGAAATAGCCAGAAGTCTCACGGTGCTAATTCCGGTGAATAGGGTGGTTGTGGAACGATATGGGTTTCATTTTTGGTGAAAAGATCACGAAGAATCAATGCAGTGTGAGCTGGCGTATTATCGTGATGCAAAAACCGAGTTATCCTTCCATAAAGTGGCCTCTTTTTGCGAATAGCTTCACGCAAACGATGCATAATACTCAAATAATATTCCTTGTTAACAGTTTGGCCCGGCGGAAGGAATTCATAATGCATCACACCACGGTAATCGAAGAAAACAGTCAATAGGACCTTGATTTTTGAGCGACTTTGGCGTGCTCTTTTCGGTCTTGCTTCACCTTTGTCACCATATTCGCTCGATTGATCTGTTGTTTCGGGTCGTAAGCATAAATCCCAGTATCCAGTATCTCATCCCAGTATCCAGTTATGATGCATTTCAACTTGTACTGATAGTCAGAAAGCGTTGTTTCATGGGACGATGTTTTTCAAAAATTCAGCGTTTACGGTACCAATCGAGATTTGACGCATTTGAGGCCCAAAACATATTTTAAAATGGAATTAACCGATTCTTTTGAAATTCCAACATTATCAGCAAGGTCTCTAATTGTCCTTTGTATAGTTCTCGTGCGAATTCATGGTGGATCTAGTTTATTTAAAAAATTTTTTTCTCCTCGCGCGATCCTTTGTATAGTTTTCATGAGAATGGAAGGTGGATCCAGTTTACTATATTTAAACATTTTTCTTTTTTCTTCGCACGCGCTCCTCTGTATAGTTCTGGTGCGAATTCGTGGTGGATCCAATTTATTTAAAATTTTATTTTTTGTTTCTCTGCGCGCGGTTCTTTGTATAGTTCTCGTGAGTACTACTGTGTCCGAAAAGAACGACCAGTTTTCAATTTAAATTTCTCAGGCATATGGTATTTCAATTTTTTTTTTTTTTTAGGTTGTTGGCACTTACCTTGATATCTGCGTGATATTTGACGTCAAAATATTCATTAGTGCTTGAGTTAAGCATGGTTTTGTGAGATGCTAAAACTGATTCCGTCGATTTTTGAAATATCTCTTCAATCGACTCAAAACGGTGTCTCCGGAGTGGTCTTTTGAGTTTAGGGAATAGCCAGAAGTAGCACGTTGCTAATCTAGGTGAATACGGTGGTTGCGGAACGATATGGGTTTCACTTTTGGCGAAAAAGTCACGAAGAATCAATGCAGTGTGTGCAGGCGCATTCAGTGTTTTCGTACCAATCAAGATTTGACGCGTTTGAGGCCCGAAACTTCTTTCAGAATGGAATTTTGAAATTCCAACATCATCAGCAAGGTCTCTAATTGTAAATCGACAGTTTAGAAGCCCCAAATCTTTAATTTTTTGGACGTGAGCTTCGTCGGTTGAGGTTGATGATCGACCAGAAGGCTCTTCTTCTTCTTCTTGCCGTTTTTGAACTGTTTTACCATTTATAAACATTTCTTTCCGATATAGGTATGCTGCCCGCATGCCTTCTGCAGCATTCCATACTTTCTCGCAAAAAAAAAAAATTTAATGCAAGATTAATTGATTAATCAATTAATTCAGACATTTCAAAAATCGCTGGAATCAGTTTTAACATCTCACAAAACCAAGCAAAACTCAAACACTAATGAATATTATGACGTAAAATTTCACACAGATGTGAAGGATAATGCCAACAAGCTAAAAAAAAAAAAAAATGAAGTTTCGTATGCCAGGATTTAAATTGAAAATTTTATGTTAGTGTTTGGACACAGTAGTATACTAGGTGAATCTTTGCTGCCCACTTGTGTTCCTCTTGGATATTCTTATTTATGCATCATTTTTAACTGATGCCTTTCACTAACACATAAATAAATGTTTTAAGTTTAAATCTAAAGTATATGTTATTAAACTTTTTTGCCATGACTTGACTATAGCAATTCTCAAATGCTCTTTAGTTTTCTAATTACTTTTATTAAGGTAATTCATTCTAACCATTTTTCACGAAGCAATATGTGAAAACTTTCTCAAATATATTATTCTTTTTAATTAATTTAGTTTTTCTTAATAATTTATGAATTTGTCCTAAGATTAATAGCTTTTTTAGTTTCAAGTGAGAATTCTCAGACTTTAACACGTTTCCTAGTTAAAATTTTTGAGAAACATCACTGACATAAACTACTAATTTCTTGAAAATGTAAAGGCATTTTTGTTCATCACTCATCAGACATTACGACAAATGAAATTACTTTTCTCAAAAATTAAGTCAGAAACGAATTATGAAGTTTGCAATTATTATCAACTTTAAAAAAAAACAAGTACTTTTAGTATGTCAGCAACAATATTCTCATAAATCCATTTAAAAAAAAAACCTCATTAATTTTAAAAACTACTGAAATTTGGTGTTATGCTTATTGGAATTTTTATAACATAACTTGCAGGGTGTTGGTTTTCGATTTCTACTATTAGTTCATATTGTCCCTTTATATATCTTGTTCAAATTTTTAATCCTTAATAAAATATTTTTATTCATCCACTCAAGTTCAAATACATTTTTTTTGAGCTTCAGTGGATGACACTTGATGTTAATACAGTTTCTTCAATCATTAATTCATTGATTAAATTTAATTAATAAATTTTAGTTTTTTAGATTTAAGTTGCAAGTATCTAATAATAGATGGCGCCACAGATTTATTTAATTATTTTATTTAAAAATAATTAAATAAAATAATAATTTAGTTAGAAAGCGAAGAATAAATAGGCTACTAGTTTTCATAAAAACTCTTTTTCGTTCAATATGATAATGAACAACGACTGGTGTATGTTAAATCTGTCATAGATTAAAAACTTCATTCCGTGTTTTAAAAACATTTCTAATGCTTTTGTTTTTATTGAAATTTAAAGAACATGGAATAATACCAATGAATAGAATTTTATGCAGAAAGTTTCCACAACATCGATAAAAATTTATAATTGCTTAGGACTTTTAACAAAGCGCGATCATTTGAAATCTTATTATGAAGATCAGCACATTATTTTTAAGCATTATAATTCATTTTTTTTTAAAAATTATTTCCGATAAAAAGTAACAGGCGATACAATCTTTCCTTTCTCTTAAAGAATATTTTTTCTTTAAATTTTTGTTTTACTGCTCATTAATACGCTTTCCTCGAAGTAAATAAATTTATCGATTTTATTCTTTCCAACAAAAAGTTGAAAACCTTTACGACTTCATCAACACAGAAGAACCTGAATACAGTTCTTCCAATTAAAACGACCCTCTGCTGTAATCGATTTAAAAGTACCATCACTGCACGTTTCGCGTGCATATCATAAAAAGATTCAATTCTTTTTTTTTTATCATCTTCTTTTACAAAATATTTAATTATGAAAAAGCTTCTTCAGATTGTATTGGAGCACGTGCCTTTTACGCATTGAGTGTGGCGTTACAAGAAACCCTTTTTGGCGAGCAAAAAGAATTTTTCCTATCAATAGGAGGAAGGGAATAATTAAAAACTTTTCAATTAAATTTTCCCATCTTCTTAACACGAAACCTTTTCCAGAAAGATAGCACAGTTGAGAAATCCATCGAATAGAAAAAAAGATACCAATTTAACTTTTAATTCACAAGTAATTCTTAAAATACCATTTAATTCAAAAAATTCTTTTCAGAGAAAAATTTTGAAACGTATTAAATGGCTTTTCTGTAAGAAAAATTTACATCGCCAACTTTTTTTTATGTGTGTGTGTGTGAATGTACTTTTACCATGGCATCATTTGAAGCACCTTTGATTTGTTAGTAAGCTTTTTTGAGAAAATAATTTTTAATTTTTGTTGACCGTCAATGGAGGATTGCAAGGCTTTCTTAAGAGTTATTATATTCTCTTTTGGAATATTTTTTGAAAAGAAGAGACAAAAAAAGAAATATCTGTTTTCATGTTCTTGTCGACTTTAACATTTGTGCAAGAAGTCTTCTCAATATGATTCAAATACAAAGAAATGGCATAAATAAAAGCGAGCAGGTATTTTATTAAAAATATTTGCATTGTGCTTTATTGCCGAGCTTTGTGGTTGTACATTCTAATAAAAAAAATTTTAATGAGGAAATTTACATAAAAAAAAATTTTGTTTGCGATGTCATTTTAAAAATAGAGTTTTCCGTAGTTTGAAAGAGTAATTTTTTAGTAACAGGTCTAAATTAAAATAAGTATTGATTCGTTAAATATATATGCTTTTGAATAATTTGCAGCAAAAACAATAAGAAAATTATTTTGTACAAACAATGAGAAATTTTATTTGTTATTAAATTTATTGTGCTAGTTTAGGAGGATTAAAGCTATATAAGACATCTCTTAACTCAACAACCCCTCCCCCCCAAAAAATTAAAATGATCAGATCAGTGTGGCAAATAGTATTAATTAATACGCAAATATCACATTTTTTTTTACTTTGATTGTTTCGTTTCTAAAGTGAAATTAAAGCTTTGTCTTCGAAATGTAACATTTCTTAATTTAAACAATTTTATAAAAAAGCAAAATAATTTTTTTTTTACCTTCTGAATAAACAAATTTTAATTCAGCTTCCCTGACATTGTTTCGTCAACACAAAAATGTTACTTAATTGCATATTTTAACATCTGTTTAGCAATGGTGTTGAAACTATTCAAATGAGCTTTTCATCTTATTGACAGAAGAAGAAGCTTAATTAACAGTTAACAATTAAATTTCCTTACTCTAATGAGATTTCTTAAATGTTAAAAAAAATATAAGTAAACTCGAATCGATAAGTGCCATTACTTTTTATTTTAAAAACAAAGTAAATAAAAAGCATTGTTAATTAAAGTTAGAGCATTGGCTGGAATACAGACAACACAGGGCTGTCGTTTTGCAATTTTAATGACTGAGTTGATTGAATAGGATTTTTTTGTTTTGCTGAATCGTAGAAATCCTTTTAATTACGTTTCTTATATATTTCCACGAATTTCTACTGTAAAGAAATAAGTTTATAAAAAAAAGCGCGAAAAAAAGGACGATGTCATTAGCATATGTCTAAATAAGAAAAACTTTCATTTTGCTGATTAAAATTTCACCTGTTACGATGACAGTAGAATGTTTTAATTAACGCTCAAAATTATTTACACATGTTGTTAGTTGTCTATAAACTAATTAGGTCACATATTTGCTTACTAGTGAATTATTTTTAATTTAAAATGGAACATTTTCACGCTCCTCCGAAAATTTTCATCTGCGGACTAAGACAGACAGATTTATTTGATGAGCATTTTTTCGCCTTATTCGCAATATTCGATATTCGCTCGATTGATCTGTTGTTTCCGGGTCGTATCATCTCCAGTTATGATGCATTTCAACTTGTTCTGATAGTCGGAAAGAATTGTTTCATGCGATGATGTTTTTCAAAAAATTCAACGTTTTCAGTACCAATAGAGATTTGACGCGTTTGAGGTCCAAAACATTTTATCAGGATATTTTTGATCGTTTCAAAGTTTTTACGTTTTGAAACATGTATATTTACCGAATCTCAATTTGTTGCTTTCACAGAGCAACTTCATATTTAAGCACAACAAAATAACACCTTTAAATAATTATAAGAAAATACGTTAGAAGACTTTGTGAAAGAAAACGAATTCTTTGCCTAAAGTGCAATTTAAGAAATCTATGCAATTATTTCTTAATTTAATCTTTCATTGCTTTCACAGTAACAAAATTACGTAGCCACGCGTTATTAATTAACGTTTATTTTTATTTTATCCATTTAATTTCAACAAATTATTTTTTTAGCGGATGTGACAATGCTAATTTCGCTACGAATAAGTATGATTGCAATAAGCAATTGAAAATTCATATCACTTACTATGTTTACCCGATATGGGCCTATGCCACTAACAATAATACTTGGAAGCTCAACAAAATATGACCATTAGACAAATAACGAATGCTAACTGGTTCATGAGAAACTATGATATTCAAAGATCCACCTCCCTGCTATCTCTGAAAAAGTACTGGAAAAAGCTTTCAGAAATATTCTTCAATAGTACTGACAACCACTAACATCTGGCCATCCAAAAAATCGAACAATATGAACAGCACTCTGATTTTAAAAGACTAGGAATATTCTTCTAACCTACCTAAATTCAATTTTGAATTTTATATATTTTTTTAATTCTCACTGACTCCCTTTAACTTCTGGGAATTGCCAATGTTTTTATTCTTTTATGTTTGCTACCACTGGAGAAGAGCTCTAATAGTTTTCAACTTCATCATCAGATTACTTGCACAACTTTATTTTATTTCTATATCTTGTTGTCGACATCACTTTCACGAATTCATCACAGTGCATAAAATCATGAATTAGCCAGGCTATTTGTGATGATATATTCATCAGTATATTTTACGTTATTCCAAGGTTTTCATGTCAAACATAGATATTTACCAAATTTCTCAATTTGGTAGTTTCATATTTTCAGTGACACCATACATCTCAAGCAGAACAGTTTCATATTTACTCATAACAAAATTAACATATTTAAATAATTAAAAGAAAATTCGCCAGAATACTTTGTGAAAGAAAATAAATATTCTCTGCCTAAAGTGCAATTTAAGAAATTTATGCAATTATTTCT
Source organism: Caerostris extrusa (assembly GCA_021605095.1). NCBI lineage: Eukaryota > Metazoa > Arthropoda > Arachnida > Araneae > Araneidae > Caerostris > Caerostris extrusa. Next base: position 47,821 of record BPLR01005773.1, on the reverse strand, counting down.
TAATTTAATCTTTCACAGTAACAAAATAACGAACCCACGCATTATTAATTAACTTTTATTTTTTATTTCATCCATTTAATTTCAACAAATTATTTTTTTATCGGATAAAACAATGCAAATTTCGCTATGAATAAGTATGATAATTTACATTTGATTAATAATGCATTTTTATTTATTCTTATAATTAGATTTTTCTTAATCAAATCATTGTAGCTTACATTATTAATTCTTGAGTTAGTTAAGTTTGGATTCTGGATTACTTATCTACCTATTAACAGTTTCTCCATGTGTAATTATGCCAGCAAGTTAATTCAGATTAGAAGAAATATTAGTTTTTAGAAACCGATATGTATATACCAAGTCAGTCTTTTGGGACGGAGCAAAAAAGACCCCATGAAAAATATATTTAAATGCTATCATTATGTTATATTTGTTTATTTAGTTTTAATTTCTGAAATTGTTTTTGTTTAAAATCTCATGGGAATTTAAAGACAAAGAATAAAAATTCTAAAACTATTTACTCTGATCAAAAGTTACCGCTGTAAGAAGATGGTGGAGCATTTTTTCCCACGGGAAGAGATATAGCATTTCTGTTCCCAGGACAAAGGAATGTATATTCTTTAACAAGTGCATAATAACAACCTATCACTAAAATTTGACAGCAGATAAGCAGTGTTGTGGATATTTATATTACATGCAATTAGTGTCGTGTACTAATGAGAGCAACATATCACTCAAACCTGATAGCAGATATTCAGTGTCATGGATAATGAGACATGAAATTAGCGATTTTCTGTTCGACCTTCACAGTTCGAAACAATTACTGACGGGGTATGGACTACACCATGAGTTGTTGCATCGTGATGGGTAATAGACCATGGGCTCAGAATATGTCTACTCAAAGAGAAGTGAGGGAAGCTGCCCCCCTCCTTGACGGATTTTCTTAAAGTGAGGTTTTTGGAGAAGAGAGTTCTGCGACGAGTCGACAAGAAGTTTATCTTTTTACTCTGAAGGGACTGAATAGGCCGGAGTTTCCGCCTGTTATCAAAGTGAGTCCCTTGTGGTTTCGTGTATCACCCTTGTGATAATTACGGTCTGCCGCAGACTAGGTGCTAAAAATTCGTCGCAGACTCAAGATCTCTGAAAAACTCCGTCGTTAATAAACTGCACTTGTGTATCTAATTTATGTCTTTAATTTTCACTTTTTTTGTAAATAGAGTTCTGTATATATATAAAATGCTTGTAAATAAAAATTTAAATGTTCCCATGAACTTGAAAGTGTTCCGCTTCTTTAAACAGCTATAGGTCTACTTAGTATAGGACGAAACCTTACAGTAACATTTTAAATGATATATTTACAAAACAACGGGAAACTTTATGGAAACAACGGATATGGCCGAGTGACTAGCGCTCTGAAGCTCGGTGCACAGGTTTTCCGAGTTCGAGTCCCGGCGGATGCAATGGATGTTTCTAGTGGTTCAGAATCCACTTTAAACCGTATGTCTTGGTCTAATATGACTGTAGAGGGGTTGGGCGTAGGGCTATCAACCCTACCCCACAAAAAGAAAACATTTTCTGTCTAGAAATCTGCTAGTAGACGGACGGTCTTGTACCATCATTGGGCTGTTGCGCCAATGAAGAGGAAGGAAACTTTATTTGCTGTAAAATCTTTTTCCACTGCTTGTTATTAAACATTGCCAGTAATGGAGGACTAATGTTATATAATACTGTGACAATGTTGTAAAAATAACATTTAAAAGGTCTTACAAAAAATGAGAAATTTTATTTGTGATTAAAATTATTGCCAGTAACAAAGGATTATAAGGAATCTCTTAATGTGCCACAAAAAAAAAAAAAAAAAACTCTTAAAATGACCACATCAGTGAACAAATAGTATTAATTAATACGCAAACATCACATTTTTCATTTGATTGTTTGGTTTCTAAAGTGAAATTAAAGCTTTGTCGTCGAAATGTAACTTTTTTTAATTTAAGCAATTTTATAAAAAGTAAAAAAGTTTTTTTACTTTCTGAACAAACAAATTTTGATTCAGCTTCCCTGACATTGTTTCGTTAACACAAAAATGTTAGTTAATTGCATATTATAACATCTGTTTAGCAATGGTGTTGAAACTTTTCAAAGGAGCTTTTCATCTTATTGACAGAAGAAAAAGCTTAATTAACAGTTAACAATTAAATTTCCTTACTCTAATGAGATTTCTTAAATGTTAAAAAAATAAATAAATAAATAAACACGAATCGATTCCTTAGCATTACTTTTCAATTTAAAAACAAAGCAAATGAAAAGCATTGTTAATTAGTAAGAGCATTTGCTGGAATACAGACAATACAGGGCTGCCGTTTTGCAATTTTAATGACTGAGTTGATTGAATAGAACTTTTTTTTTGTTGTTGAATCGCAGAAATGCTTTTAATTACGTTTCTTATATATTTCCACGAATTTCAACTGCAAAGAAATAAGTTTATAAAAAAAAAGTGAAAAAGGACGAATTCATTAGCATATGTCTAAATAAGAAAAAACTTTCATTTTGCTGATTAAAATTTCACCTGTTACGATGACAGTAGAATATTTTAATTAACGCCGAAATTATTTGCACATGTTGTTAGTTGTCTATGAACTAATTAGGGTGACATATTTGCTTACTAGTGAATATTTTTAAATTAAAATGGAAAATTGTCACTCTTCTAAAATTTCATCTGTTTGCTAAGACAGACAAATTTATCCAATGAGGATTTACCGCCTTATTCAGCAATGACCCAACTTGAATCACTCGCTCTTGATTTTTGCTTTTTGGCAACACCAGCAACTTATTCCGGCAAATTTTGCAAGTTCTTCTACGATCGATGTAAGTTAAGATTATTTTGTTAGATTATTAAGATTAAGTTAAGATTATTTGTTAAGTTAATCTTAATTATTATTGTTTAAGTTAAGTTGAGTTTGTTATTAAGTTAAGATTATTGGTTCTTTAAACACTTAAATGAAGTAGATACAATTCTTTTACCCCTAATAGTAATCAGATGGCCAATTAGCAAGCTCTCTAACCTTTGGTACCACAGGCACCAGGTCCGAATCATGGATGTTTGTTAGTTCGGATTCCACGTTAAATTATAGGTCCCGATCTAATTAGCCTAAAGTGTGCACAAAATGAATTGTCTATAAACTAGTTAGGTGACCATATTTGCTTACCATTGAACTATTTTTAATTTAAAATGGAAAATTTTCACCCTTCTAAAATTTTCATCTGTTTGCTAAGACAGATTTTATCCGATGAAGATTTACCGCCTTATTCGGCAATGACCCGACTTGAACTCAAAGTTACAAGCTCTTGAATTTTGCTTTTGGCAACACTAGCACAATATCTTTAGAATTTCTTTTTGCTGTGATACGCACTAAAGGCGTTTATAGCGAATTTTGTCCAATTACAGTTCTTCTACAATCAATGGCGCCCTGATGACCAATTGGGTAGCGCTTTGGCCTTTGGTACTGCAGACTTCAGCTTCGAATCCTCGCAGTGGCATTGGTGTTTGTTAGTAGTTTGGAATTCTTGGTACCATAGGTCTCTTAAGTCTTATAATTCAGTTTTTAAAAAAATTGTTTCCGATGAAAAGTAACAGGCGATACAATGTTTCCTTTCTTTTGAAGAATATCTTTTTAGTTAAAAATTTTTTTTTTCTTACTGCTCATTAATACGCTTTCTTCGAAGTAAATAAATGTATCGATTTTATTTTTTTGTAAACGAAATTCGAAAACCATTACGACTTCATCCACACAGAAGACCTAAATACATTTCTTCCAATTAAAACGGCCCGCTGCTGTAATCGATTTGAAAAGTACCATCACTGCGCGTTTCGCTTGCATATCATAAAAGATTCAAATCCTTTTTACATCTTTATCATCTTTTATATTATTTTTAACTACAAAAATGCTTCTTGGATTGTATTGGAGAACTTGCCTTTTACGCATTGTGTTGGCGTTACAAGAAACTCTTTTTTGGCGATCAAAGAAATGGAAATTTTCCTATCAATAGAAAAATTTCCATGGATTTAACTATTCCATGGAATAGTTAAAAATTTTCAATTAAATTTTCCCATCTTTTTAACACGAAACCTTTTCCAGAGAGATAATACAGTTGAGAAATCCCGTCGAAAAGAAAAAAAAAAGATATCCAATTTAACTTTTAATTCACATCCAATCATTAAAATACCAATTAATTCAAAAATTCTTTTCAGAGAAAATTTTGAAATGTATTAAATGGCTTTTCTGTAAGAAAAATTTACGTCTGAACTTTTTTTGTGTGTGTGAATGTCTTTTTACAATGGGATCCTCTTCATTTGAAGCAATTTTTGATTTGTTAGTAAGCTTTTTGAGGAAATAATTTTAATATTCTTGACCGTCCAGGGAGGATTGCAAGACTTTCTTAAGAGTTATTATATTCTCCTTTGGAATTTTTTGAAAAGAAGAGACAAAAAAAATATCTGGTTTCATGTTCTTTTAAGCTTTAACATTTGTGCAAGAAGACTTCTCATTATAATACAAATACAAAGAAAGAGCATAAATAAAAGCATGCATGTATTTTATTAAAAAATACCTGCATTGTGCTTTATTTGCCGAGCTTTGTGGTTGTAGATTCTAATAAAATTTTAATGAGGAAATTTACTTAAAAATTTTAGTTGGCAATGTCATTTTAATAAATCGAGTTTCTAAAAGTTTGAAAGAGTAATTTTTAGTAACAGGTTTAAATTAAACTTTATACTGATTTATTAAATGTATATGTTTTCGAATAATTTGCAGCAAACAATAAGAAAATTATTATGTACAAACAATGAGAAATTTTATTTGTTATTAAAATTATTGCCAGTATCGGAGGACTAATGTTATATAAGAAATCTCTTAACATTGCAAAAATAAACAATTCTTAAAAGGACCTATCAGTGAACAAATAGTATTAATTAATACGCAAATATCACATTTTTCATTTGATTGTTTGCTTTCTAGAGTGTAACTAAAGCTTTGTGGTCGAAATGTAACTTTTCTTAATTTAAAACAATTTTATAAAAAGCAAAATTTTTTTTTTTACTTTTTGAACAAACAAATTTTAATTCAGCTTCCCTTACATTGTTTCGTTAACACAAAAATGTTACTTAATTGCATATTTTAACATCTGTTTAGTAATGGTGTTAAAACTTTTCAAAGGAGCTTTTCATCTTATTGACAGAAGAAAAAGCTTAATTAATAGTTAACAATTAAATTTCCTTATTCTAATGAGATTTATTAAATGTTAAAAAATAAATAAATAAATAAATAAACTGGAATCTATCCATACCATTACTTTTTATTTTAAAAACAAAGTAAATAAAAAAGCATTGTTAATTAATTAGAGCATTTGCTGGAATACAGACAATACAGGGCTGTCGTTTTGCAATTTTAATGACTGAGTTGATTGAATAGAATTTTTTTTTGTTGTTGAATGGCAGAAATGCTTTTAATTACGTTTCTTATATATTTCTATGAATCTCTGCTGTAAAGAAATAACTTTATAAAAAAAAAGAAAAGTAAAAAAAGGAAGAATTCATTAGCATATGTCTAAATAAGAAAAAACTTTCATTTTGCTGATTAAAATTTCACCTGTTAAGATGACAGCAGAATATTTTAATTAACGCCCAAAATTATTTACACATGTTGTTAGTTGTCTATGAACTAATTAGGTGACATATTTGCTTACTAGTGAATTATTTTAATTTAAAATGAAAAATGCTCACCCTCCCAAAATTTTCATCTATTTGCTAAGATTAGGGTTGGCCAACCCACGGCCTGCCTTGAATATTTTTTCCGGTTTGCGAGATTTAGTACTCTTTTACAAAATTTATTTATTTTATAATGGCCAAAGTAGTGAAAACCAATGTATTAAAAAATACTTTATTTGTGCATCCATATATTCAAAAGTTAACTGTTGAAATGATGAGAAAAAATTAACTTTGATTTTAAAATAACATTCTTTGCGAATATATTACAGTTTTATATTGTATTTGTTTTGTACTGTAGTTTTATATTGATATTGCCTGTTTTACTTTATGAGATTACAGTTATGAGTATGCAGAATAATTTTCTAGTATCTCATTATGCACGCATATGTTGGAACATCTAATATAACAGATTCTATGTTTCACTTTAAGTGACCTCAGAAGGCAGTGACCATTCCTAGATATTTGAGAAATCTGTCACAAAAGTTGTTAGCGGTTTTGGTTCAACTTACACCTGCGAATCGTTTATTTCGAAAATGAAACTGATCAACGCAAAACATCTCAAACATAACGGACGCTGCACCCATTACGATGTGCAAATACCGAAATTGAGATCGACTTGCAAAAGCTATGTGAAAGAGCGTAGAAACAAATATTGCACTAGTAAAATGAATATTATTTTAATGATTTCATTTTTTTATTTCATTATATTTCATTTATATTTCATTTTAAGTGTTATATATTTTTACAATGTGCGTTTAGTACGATTATTATTACACAGTACAGTCACATTAATATGACCACCTGTCAAAAGCCAGAATATACACTCTTGTATATTCTGGCTTTAAGTGGATGGTGGAGATGGTGGAATGTGGTATTTAAGTGGTATTAAGTGGAATTCTTTATATACACTCCACTGCAATGTGCTGCCACCTGCCTTTTGTGATTGCTTATTTCACATTGACGTCGAAAGTAGGTGGTGGTCACATTAATGTGACTGGGCTGTGTATATTATCTATGTTTACATGTAAGAATAATAGTAAATACAAAAATAATAACTCACTATATTTCAATTTTTAACAGCTTAATTTTTCATCTAATATAGTGAGTGTGTGCAATGAGTGGTATACGTTATAACTGCAATGGTTTACAAATTTTCATGCCATCCTGTTTTAAAAACGTTTCTAATGCTTTTGTTGTATAGAAATTTAAATTACATATAATAACTCTAACGAAAATAATTTTATGCAGACAGTTTCCACAACATCGATAAAAATTTATAATTACTTAGAACTTTTAACAATGCGCGATCATTTTAAATCTTATTATGACGACCAATACATTATTTTCTTAAGTCTTATAATTTTAGTTTTTTAAAAATTATTTCCGATGAAAAGTAACAGGCGATACAATCTTTCCTTTCTTTTCAAGAATATATTTTTTGTTTTTCTAAATTTTTTGTTTTACTGCTCATTAATACGCTTTCATCGAAGTAAATAAATTTATCGATTTTATTCTTTTGAAAACGAAATGCGAAATTTCCTTATCAATAGGAGGATGGAATAATTAAAACTTTTCAATTAAGTTTTCCCATCTTCTTAACACGAAACCTTTTCCAGAAAGGTAGCATACTTGAGAAATCCCATCGAAAAGAAAAAAAAAAAAATAGATATCCAATTTAACTTTTTAATTCACATCCAATCATTAAAATACCATTTAATTCAAAAATTCTTTCAGAGAGAATTTTGAAACTTATTAAATGGCTTTTCTGTAAGAAAATTTATGGCGTTTCACCTTTTTTTTGTGTGAATGTCCTTTTACCATGGCAACTTATTCATTTGGAGCACCTTTTGATTTGTTAGGAAGCTTTTTGAGAAAATAATTTTAATTTTGTTGACGGTCAATGGAGGATTGCAAGACTTTCTTAAGAGTTATCATATTCTGTTTTGGAATTTTTGGAAAGAAGAGAAAAAAAATCTCTGTTGTCATGTTCTTCTCGACTTTAACATTTGTGCAAGAAGGCTTCTCATTATGATTCAAATACAAAGAAATGGCATAAATAAAAGCACGTATGTATTTTATTAAAAAATATCTACATTGTGCTTTATTTGCCGAGCTTTGTGGTTGTACATTCTAATAAAATTTTAATGAGGAAATTTACTTAAAAAAGTTTGTTTGCGATGTCATTTTAATAAATAGAGTTGTCCGTAGTTTGAAAGAGTAATTTTTTAGTAACAGGTTTAAATTAAAATAAGTATTGATTCGTTAAATATATATATGCTTTTGAATAATTTGCAGCGAAAACAATAAGAAAATTATTTTGTACAAACAATGAGAAATTTTATTTGTTATTAAATTTATTGCTAGTTTAGGAGGATTAATGCTATATAAGACATCTCTTAACTCTGCAAAAAAAAAAAACCCAAAAACTTAAAATGATCAGATCAGTGAACAAATAGTATTAATTAATACACAAATGTCACATTTTTACTTTGATTGTTTCGTTTCTAAAGTGAAATTAAAGCTTTGTCTTCGAAATGTACCATTTCTTAATTTAAACAATTTTATAAAAAGCAAAACAATTTTTTTTCACCTTCTGAACAAACAAATTTTAATTCAGCTTCCCTGACATTGTTTCGTCAACACAAAAATGTTACTTAATTGCATATTTTAACATCTGTTTAGCAATGGTGTTAAAACTTTTCAAAGGAGTTTTTCATCTTATTGACAGAAGAAAAAGCTTAATTAACAGTTAACAATTAAATTTCCTTACTCTAATGAGATTTCTTAAATGTTAAAAAAAAAAAAATAAATAAATAAACTCGAATCGATCCCTTACCATTACTTTTCATTTTAAAAACAAAGCAAATAAAAAGCATTGTTAATTAGTTAGAGCATTCGCTGGAATACAGACAATACAGACTGTCGTTTTGCAATTTTAATGACTGAGTTGATTGAATAGAGTTTTTTTTGTTGTCGAATTGTTGAAATCCTTTTAATTACGTTTCTTATATATTTTCCACGAATTTTTACTGTAAAGAAATATATTTATAAAAAAAAGTGAAAAAGGAAGAATTCATTAGCATATGTCTAAATAAGAAAAAAATTTTCATTTTGTTGATTAAAATTTCACCTGTTACGGTGACAGTAGGATATTTCAATTAACGCTCAAAATATTTACACATGTTGTTAGTTGTCTATAAACTAATTAGGTGACATATTTTCTTACTAGTGAATTATTTTTAATTTAAAATGGTAAATTTTCATGCTCGAAAATTTTAATCTGTGGACTAAGGCAAAGATATATTCGATGAGGATTTTTCGCCTTATTCGGCAATATTCGATATTCGCTCGATTGATTTGTTGTTTCCGGGTCGTAAGCATAAATCCCGGTATCATATCCAGTTATGATGCATTTCAACTGGTTCTGATAGTCAGAAAGCATTGTTTCATGCTTTTTTTCAAAAATTCAACGTTTTCGGTACCAATCGAGATTTGACGCGTTTGAGGCCCAAAACATCTTTTAAAATGAAATTGACCGATCCTTTTGAAATTCCAACATCATCAGCAAGGTCTCTAATTGTCCTTTATATAGTTTTCAAGTGGATGTCGAATTTTTGGTGGATCCAGTTTATTTAAACATTTTTTTTCTATTTTAAATACTAATATATTTTTAATATAATTTTTATTTTATTTAATAATTTTATTTAAAAAAAATTAATTAAAAAAACAATGTGGTTAAAAGCCTAGCCTTAATAGGCTACAAATTTTCATAAAAAACTCTTTTTAGTTCAGTATGTTGAGAAGCAACAACGACTGGTATATGTTAAATTTGAAGGTTTACAAATTTTCATTCCATTAACAACATTTCTTATGCTTTTGATGTATACAAATTTAAATGACACATAATAACTCTGTTGAATAGAATTTTATGTACACAGTTTCCACAACATCGATAAAAATTTAGAATTGCTTAGTACTTTTAAAAAACAGCGACCATTTGAAATATTATTATGAAGACCAACACATTCTTTTCTTAAGCATTATAATTTCAGTTTTTTAAAAAAATTATTTCCGATAAAAAGTAACAGGCGATACAATATTTTCTTTCTTTTCAAGAATATATTTTTCGTTAATTTTTAAATTTTTTGTTTTACTGCTCATTAATACGCTTTCATCGAAGTAAATAAATTTATCGATTTTTTTCTTTCCAACAAAATTCCAAAACCATTACGACTTCATCAACGCAGAAGACCTAAATATATTTCTTCCAATTAAAACGGCCCGCTGCTGTTATCGATTTAAAAGTGTTATCATTTATTCACTACACGTTTCGCGTGCATATCATAAAAGATTCAATTCTTTTTTTTTATCATCATCTTTTTACATTATTTTTAATTACGAAAATGCTTCTTCGGATTGAATTGGAGCATTGTGTGGCGTTACAAGAAATTTTTTCGGCGAGCAAAAAAAAAAAAATTTTTCTTTTTCAATTATCAATAGGAGGACGGAATAATTAAAACTTTTCAATTAAATTTTCCCATCTTCTTAACACGAAACCTTTTCTAGAAAGATAGCACAATTGAGAAATCCCATCAATTAAAAAAAAAAAAAAAAAAAGATATCCAATTTAACTTTTAATTCACATCCAATCATTAAAATACCATTTAATGCAAAAATTCTTTTCAGAGAAAATTTTGAAACATATTAAATGGCTTTTCTGCAAGAAATATTTGGCATCTCAACTTTTTTTTGTACGTGTGTGAATGTCCTTTTACCATGGCATCTTCTTCATTTGAATCACCTTTTGATTTGTTAGTAAGCCTTTTGAGAAAATAATTTTAATTTTGTTGACCATGCAATGGAGGATTGCAAGACTTTCTTAAGAGTTATTGTATTCCCTTTTAGAATTTTTGAAAGAAGAGACAAAAAAAAAAAAAAAAAAATCTTTTTTCATGTTCTTCCCGACTTTAATATTTGTGCAACAAGACTTCTCATTATGATTTCAAATACAAAGAAATGGCATAAATAAACGTACGCAGATATTTTATTAAAAATATTTATGCATATGTGGCATTGTGCTTTATTTGGCGAGCTTTATGGTTGTACATTCTAATAAAATTTTAATGAGGAAATTTATTTAAAAAAATTTAGTTTGCGATGTCAGTTTAATAAACCGAGTTTTCCAGAGTTTGAAAGAGTAATTTTTATTTATAAGTTTAAATTAAAACAAGTATTGATTTTTTAAATGTATATGCTTTTGAATAATTTGAAGCATTTTTTAAAAACCTTTGTAATATTTCTATCAGCATTAGCAAGCAACACGACAGCACAGAGTGGACCAAGTCTTTCCTTTGAACAGATAGCTACGCATTTCCTCTGGGTGACAATGGTCCTAAAATTTTTAATCTTTAGTACAAAAACTCTTTTTCAACTGCGTTTATCCATCGTAACATGGGTTGTTCTCTTTGTCCCTGTGGCTTTGCCAAAACGATCCTTTTTACATTGCTTTAAATCATTCATTCTAAATATAGAACAACCTTTTATCAAACCAATAAAACTGTATTGAATTTTCAAATAAGTTTAGCTAATGCCTTGGAAACTATTTTTAATGTAAAAATAAACAAAACAAATAGATCCTGTTTCGAAACTACTACATAAACACCCTATCTAAATTCCACGTAATATATATATTCAACTCATGTTTGTGAAAATTCACACCGGAATCGTCATATTTGAATGAAATTTAATACACAGTTTGTGGTAGTTACAAATAAATGATTAAATGTTCAAAGCACACAAACAATAACAAGAGAACGGAATCAGTATTTTGTGTAGCCACCACGCGCCGCAATAAGTTCTGCTACATTGGCATGGAGTCAAACAAATTTTGAATGTCTGCCTGAGGAAGAGCATTCCATATTTTTTGTATGCGCAAGGACGAGGATCAGAAGTTCGTCTGCAGAAGCAACAGGACGAGGATCACGAGCGAGACACCGACCAACGAAATCCCATACATGTTCAATCGGCGACATATCCGGGGAATACGCAGGCCAAGGAAGAAGCTGTTGCCGCGTTGCAAAAAGGATTGAACAGTCCTAGCGATATGAGGGCGGGCATTGTCCTGCAGAAATACAGCGCCTAGCAAGCTTTGAAGGAAGGGAACATCTTGGGGCTGTAGAACAAATGTACCAGTTGCTGTTCGGATTGCCCAATTCTTAGCAAAAGATCGTCCATGATATGCAGACCATAACTCCGGGTCTTCGTCCACTGTGGCGTTCGATAAATCCGGAAGGTATTTCACCGGCAACGTCTGACACGAATGCGGCCGTCATGGTACCAAAATTAAAGCGGGATTCGTCAGAAAACACGACATGCTGCCAATCAGCATGCCAGTCTCTTCTGAGCAATGATGATTCGCAGGCGGTGATGGGTTTAGCGTGAGAGGGATCCTGTATAAAGGAGTCTTTTTGACAGTCCACGCTGCAGAATACGTCTAAATTGATTAAGCACACAATGAAATTTATTGACCACTTGCTGCCAATTGTTTAGTTGTACGATCCGTCAGCGCCATTCAGGTGTATTCGCAAGCTGACGTCACATTTCGGGGTCCACTCCGGATTTCCGAGTTGTCCGACACTCGTCCGTCCACTGCTTCCAAAGACGCATCACTGTGCTGCTGTTACGCTGCTCACGAGCGGCTACTGCACGATGACAATAGCTTTACTCGAAGGCCGATGATTCTCCCCGTTCAAACTCTGTAAGTTGTTCAAATCTCGCTTTCTTTCGTCGAAGAGGCCTAAGTAACGATTGAGCTAACGTTTATCAATAGCAGATAACCACCGATAACCATACGCGCCTCGCTACAGCCGTCTATTTATTCGGATCATCCACCGTTCAGAATGGCGCTGCTCAGCATACCATGCGCTACGGATTTGAAATCTAATCAAATTCATATCATGCGCTAATTTGCATTCTGAAAATTTCAGCTCATTCCGTAAGTCTTCATGGTGTTGCAATTTTCACAAACATGAGTTTATATTCACTTATTCACACCGACCCATGACATTGTATATTTTGTATAATTTTTGCTTTTTTTTATTTTCCTATGAATATTTTTTCTTTCAATTGTTGGATTTTTATACTCATATATATATATATATATTAAAGAGGTATTTGGGCTCTCTTTTTATAACAACAGGCTCTTTCTTTTTCATGGATTAATAAAGATATTTTTATGTAGAATAATATATGTTATACAGCTTTTAACTTCAAAACGTTTCGTTTCTGATTCAGAAAACGCCATTGTAGACAGTATAGTCATATAAATAATATTTTGTAATTATTTGTTAATGATTTTCCAATGACGATTCCTTTATAGGAATTCCAGTCTTTTGACGCATCGAATAGATCAAATTTAGATCGCATTAAATTAATTAAATTAAATTATTAATTCGATTATTATTAATTGTTTAAATTTGCATCGAGCAATTTAATAAATACTCATCAGTAAATATTGATGAATATTTACAAGGAATTAAATATTTAAAAAACAAACAAACAATCCGAGAGACCAGCAGGCTTTCTCGAACACCGACATTGAAATTGCTCCACCACTTTTGATCTCAGTTCTCTAATCTCTCGATCTCCTATCTGTCGATCTCCTTTCCTTCCCAAGCCAGAACACTGGTCTCTCTAATCCTGCTCCCAATATCCCTTTTTCATTCGTGACCACTGCTTTTATTCCCGCCACCTGTGATCCCTGACTCACCCCTCAATGTTCTGGCTTTCTTTCCCTTTTCACTTCCCTGCTTCACCTTCTCAGATATTTCTCTCCGTTGTGGCAAGTTTTGTTCACCCTTTTGGAACAACGGAGCTGACACACTCTTATTTAATATTAAATAATTGTAATTGAGCAAGGCGCTTAAGTGAGTTTTTAATTGCAATATTTATTGCATATATAAAACAGACATTTTATTATATAGGTTCAATTTCAAAGGAATTGGCTTTTATTCTTGTTTAACTTTTACACAGGCTTATGTAAACTATTTGTCATTATAAAAGGCAACAGATGGCGCCACGAACAAGAGACTCTCCCATAACTCCTCCTCCTGTAACTCCATATAAGGCCATTGTCTTATACGGGGATTAAAACGTAAGAGAAGGGGATACTGATGGCGGGCGGTTGCTCGAATAAGTATTTTTTGGAATGTGAATAAATATTTTATATATATCAACTGAAAGTGTTTAATTTATGAGAACAGAAAAAGAAGATAACACTTAATACTACATAATTAATAGAAGAAATAAAATAAATTTGAAGATAAATTTAGTTAACAATTAGATAACCTTCCTATTTAATGGGGATTACAAAATGTTGACCAACATAATTGGCCTACTAACTAATAAAATTATATTGTTTTATATTCAAAATACAAATAATCCAAGTTAAATGAATTAAATGTTACGAGTACAGTGATGTCTTACATTTTTCTATCGACCCATATCTATACTACACTCAAGAGCCAAAGCATTATGACCACCCCTACATTTTGCACTGAACTCGCCTGGATGACGTGGAAGGCACGTGATCAGGTGGAAGTGGTATTTAACTGCTGCTGGAGAGTCTGCAGAATCATTCTTTCACTTACTTCTGTGTGTGATGGGAAAGGCTGCGGATCTAAAGCGAATTTGATAGAGGGCAGATTGTAATGGTTCGAAGGCTCGGAACAAGTAATTCGAAACTGCACGACTCGTGGGTTGTTCGCGATCTACAGTACTTATGCAAAGTGGATGAATGGCGGTGAAACCAGCAGTAGACGACATGGTGTTGGACGTCCACACACTATCAAAGAAAAGGTCGTCGGAGACTGTCTCGCATGGTGAAGCAAAACAGTGGCTCAGCAGACAGCCCAATACAATGCAGGGCCAAGTAGAATAGTATCGGAGCATACTGTTCAGCGGACACTGTTGGATATGGGGCTACGCAGCAAGCGTCCCACTCGTGTGCCTTTGCTGACCAAGCGTCATCGCCAACTGCGCCTGCGCTGGGCTCGACAACATCGTGACTGGTCCATGGATCAGTGGGAGAGAGTTGCCTGGTCAGATGAATCACGGTTTGTCATTCATCACGCCGACGGCCGTGTCAGGATACGCCGTCTTTCAGGCGAACAGTTGCTCCCTCAATGTACAGTAGTTCATACACAGGCCGGTGGTGGCGCTATTATTCTTTGGGGGACGTTCTCTTGGGCGTCTCTGGGACCCGTGGTTGTGGTAGAGCAGACCATGAATGCTACAGGGTATCTGAACATCATTGCGGACCAGCTGCACCCTTACATGGCCTCTGTTTTCCAGCTGGAAATGGAATGTTCCAACAGGAGAACGCCCCTTGTCATAAGGCTAAAATTGTGTTGGAGTGGTTCCAGGAACATGATGCTGAATTCCAGTTAATGTCCTGGCCGCCTAACTCACGGGATCTCAATCCGATAGGACACATTTGTGATGTCCTGGGACGGCAGCTCAGAGTTCAAAAACCACCAATTCGTAATATCTCGGATTTGCGTGACCGTTGCTAAACAAATCTGTCTACGGCATCTACAAAGGACTTGTGGCATCCATGTCAAGGCGGGTTGAAGCTGTGTTGAGCGCCAAAGGTGGGCCAACTCGTTATTGACAGGTGGTCATAATGTTTTGGCTCTTGAGTGTATATGCTTGTAAATAAGCATTATAGATATAATGCTTATTTACAAGCATATAGCATATATAATGCTTTATATAATACATATATAATGCTTATTTACAAGCATATAGCATATATAATGCTTTATATAATACATATATAATGCTTATTTACAAGCATAAATACATATATATATAGCTCTCTCTCTATATATATGTATTTATGCTTGTAAATAAAATTAAAGTGTTCTCATGCTCCTGAAAGGGGCCCTCTTCTTGAAGCCGTTATAGGTACAATATAGGCCAATCCCCATATCCCCATATATATATATATATAAAACTCTGTTTGCAAAAAAAAAAATTAAAGATAAAAATTAGATACACAAATGCTGTTCACTCCAAGGACGTAGAATTTCAAAATTCTCAAGTCTATGGTGTATCTAATGCATCCGATCTGCGACAGACCTTAATTATCCCACGGCGTAATACAAGAAACCATAAGGGGCTCACTTTGTAAACAGACTGAATCTCCAGCCAGCTCAGTCACTTTACATAAAAGGACAACACTTCTTGTCGACTTGTCGCATAACTTCTCCAAAAACCTCCCTTTAGGAAAATCCTTGAAGAAGGGGAGAGGAACGTCAACATCTTTAACTTCTCATTTAAGACAACACTTCCTCAGCCCATGGTCTAAGCCCAATAACCTACAACAACTCATGGCGTAGTTCATATTCCACCTGTAATTGTTTCGACTGTAAAAAGGTGGAACAGACAATCACTAATTTTATGATGTCACATTATCCATGACACTGATTATCTGCTGTCAGATTTGAGAAACAGGTTGGTCTCATTAGTACAAAACACTAATTGCATGTAATATAAATATCCACAATACTGCTTATCGGCTGTCAGATTTGAGTGATAAGTTGTTATTATGCACTTGTTAAAGAATGTACATTCCTTTCCCTTGGGAACAGAAATGCTATATCTCTTCTCGTGGGAAAAAAAATGCTACAGCATCTCAGCAATGACTTTTGATCTGAACAAATAATGGTTGCTTTTAGAATTTTTATTCTATTTATTTAAATTCACATGAGATTTTAAACAAAAACAATTTCAGAAATGAAAACTAAATAAACAAATATAACAAAATAATAGCAATTAATTATATTTCTCATAGGGTGCTTTTTGTTGCATCCCAAGATACCGACTTGGTTTATACATATCGGTTTCTAAAAACTAATATTTCTTCTAATCTAAATTAACTTACTGGCATAATTCCACATGGGAAACTGTTAATAGGTAGATAATTAATCCAGAACCCAAACTTAACTAACTCAAGAATTAATAATCTATGCTACAATGATAAGAAAAATCTAATTATAAGAATAAATAAAAATGCATTGTTAATCAAATGTAATTTATCATACTTATTCATAGCGAAATTTGCATTGTTTTATCCGATAAAAAAATAATTTGTTGAAATTAAATGGATGAAATAAAAATAAAAGTTAATTAATAATACGTGGGTTCGTAATTTTGTTACTGTGAAAGATTAAATTAAGAAATAATTGCATAAATTTCTTAAATTGCACTTTAGGCAGAGAGAATATTTATTTTCTTTCACAAAGTATTCTGGAGAAATTTTTCTTTTAATTATTTAAAGTTATTTTGTTATGAGTAAATATGAAACTGTTCTGCTTGAGATGTATGGTGTCACTGAAAATATGAAACTAGCAAATTGAGAAATTTGGTAAATATCTATGTTTGACATGAAAACCTTGGAATAACGTAAAATATACTGATGAATATATCTTCACAAATAGCCTGGATAATTCATGATTTTATGCACTGTGATGAATTCGTGAAAGTGATGTCGACAACAAGATATAGAAATAAAATAAAATTGTGCAAGTGATCTGATGATGAAGTTGAATTGGCAATTCCCAGAAGTTAAAGGGAGTAAGTGAGAATTAAAAAAAAAAATATATAAAAATTCAAAATTGAATTTAGATAGGTTAGAGAAGAATATTCCTGGGTCTTTTAAAATTAGAGTGCTGTTCATATTGTTCGATTTTTTTGGATGGCCAGATGTTAGTGGTTGTCAATATTATTGAAGAATATTTCTGAAAGCTTTTTCCAGTACTTTTTGAGAGATAGCAGGGAGAGGTGGATCTTTGAATATCATAGTTTCTCATGAACCAGTTGGCATTCGTTATTTGCCTAATGGTTGTTTAGCTTCCAAGTATTATTGTTAGTGGCATAGGCCCATAAACAGGCAAACATAGTAAGTGATATGAATTTTCAATTGCGTTAACAGGAATACTTATTGAATGTTGTAGAGAAGGACTTGATTACTAGACAATTGTCATCATTTTAAGATTCTTTGTCATTTTTACGATTCTTGCGATTCTATCATTGATGTGACTTTTGAACTTGCTTAATTTTCTGTTAAAATTATGACAATCGTGTTTCCTGAATTGGCTTTTAGATTAGTGAAGGTTGGTATATTAAAGTTGGCTATTGCAACTGATTGAGACTCTTGTCATATAGTAACTAATATCTATTTCTTAATTTAAAATGCTATGTAAACTATAATATAGATTTCCGATTCCTATTGCTATATTTTAGGTAGATTTTACGATATACAATTGTCTTGCTTTTTTCTGAAAAATATTAGTATATTCAATCAAATTTGATATTGCCTGATTATCTAAACAATCACAATTATTATTTTTCAGTTATTGCTTTCTTACATATTTTATTGCTTCTAAGAAGGAAATAGGGATAATAATAATGATTAATTAAACATAACATTATGCCATATATCGTAAAATCTACCGAAACTATGGCAATAGGAATCGGCATTAATGATGGCATTACGATATAAGGCATTACAATATTCATTTCAGTCAAGGTCAGGAAAAAGGGAAAAGCTCATGTATATATATGATAAATTGACATTTATAAGTGGATTTAAATTTTTAAATTTAAATTCATTATTTTTTTTATTTATTTATTTTTTGTAGGGACTTCAATGTATTTTCCACGATTTCTCTAAGAAAAAACCAATTAATCAACGACAACAACCTAGCAAACTCAACAATAATAGCAGCTATGTTAAATCCAACTAAATATTTACTCAGCTATTGAAGATTCTAACTACCACTACGCATCAAAATGATCCCGACACTACAGATTTTCCAAGGTCTAACAATTCTATCACTATAAACCGCACCCTTGCAGCAATTGCAATCATTCATAGACGCTTTTCCTAAGCTCTTCAACACATTTAAAAGCCTTCTAATCTTGACAGAGGAGCTGTGAGCTCCAATAGAAACATCAACTTTATTCATTTTAGTTCCAGTGGAAAGTGCATGTTTTGCACTTGATAAATTGAAATTCGTCAGCAGATTTTTTTTTTTAACTTAATTTTTTTGTTGTAATATGCACCAAATATATCTTAGCAATGCAAAATGATATATTGTACAGTAATACCACGAAATTACGCGATAGTAAGTCAGATGAAAATTGTTTAGGTCAAATTCACATAAGTTGAGGTTCAACTTTGCTATGAAATACATATAAATTTTGTTTAATTGGAACAAAGAATTTACAAAAATAATAGTAGTTTAGAATAAAAATATTTAATCGAATTGCAATTTTATTTTTACATTAAATTCTCTATAACTGCTTATGAATATATATAAATTTTGCTTAATTGGTGCCAAGAACTAACAAAAATAGTTTAGGAGAAAAATATTTAATAAAATTGCAATTTTCTTTAGACAGTCAATCTATAATTTTCCATTTCTAAATTTTTCCACACTCTAAAATATTTCACATTTAATTAATCATTATAATTTGATTATAAATTTGGTATTCTTTCCATTGTATCAATAATACCATGTCATTTACAAATTATGTTTGAATTCGCAGATGGAATACTTTTCACCGTATTTTTTATGACTGATCGTACAGTGGATTCCGATAATTTAAACTTCTTTACCAATTCAAAAATCTTTATTCCATCGTTAAAATGCTTGATAATTTTAAGTTTACATTCCAAAGATATATGACCTTTCTTAATAGGTGTAGATTGGCCTGGTTTGTCGCTCTACGGTCATTTTGTGGACACTTTAGGTTAATTAGACCGGGACCTACAGTTTAACGTGGATTCAGAACCACTAATAAACATCTAGGCTTCCACCAGGATTAGAACTGAAACCTGTGGTACCAAAGGCCAGAGTGTTAGTTAATCGCCCATCAGATTGCTAGTAGGTGTAAAAGTATCGTATTTATTTCATTTAAGTGTTTAAAGAACTTATAACAAAATAATCTTAAATCTCGTAGAATAATCTCAATCGTAGAAGAACTGGAATCGGGCAAAATTGGCGAGAAACGCACCTTCTAGTGCGCATCACAACAAAATAAATTCTAAAGATAAGTTGCTGGTGTTGATAAAAGCAAAAATCAAGAACGTGCAACTTTGAGTTCTAAGTCGGGTCAAACCGAAAGGCGGTATATCCTCATCTGATGAATCTGTCTGTCTTAGATAAAAGATGAAAATTTTCCATTTTAAATTAAAAAAATAGTTCACTAGTAAGCTGGGGTCCCCCTAATTAGTTTATAGACAACTAACAACATGTATAAATAATTTCGGCGTTAATTAAAATATTCTGCTGTCACCGTAACAGGTGAAATTTTAATCAGCAAGATGGAAAGTTTTTTTATTTAGACATATGCTAATGAATTCTTTCTTTTTACTTTTTTTTTTTTTTTTATAAATTTATTTCTTTACAGTAGAAATACGTGGAAATATATAAGAAACTTAATTAAAAGGATTTCTGCGATTCAACAGCAAAAAGAAAATTCTATTTAATCAACTCAGTCATTAAAATTGCAAAACGACAGCCCTGTATTGTCTGTATTCCAGCAAATGCTCTAACTAATTAACAATGCTTTCTATTTGCTTTGTTTTTAAAATAAAAAGTAATGACACTTATCGATTCGAGTTTACTTATATTTTTTTTTTTTTAACATTTAAGAAATCTCATTAGAGTAACGAAATTTGATTGTTAACTGTTAATTAAGCTTTTTCTTCTGTCAATAAGATGAAAAGCTCCTTTGAAAAGTTTCAACACCATTGCTAAACAGATGCTAAAATATGCAATTAAGTAACATTTTTGTGTTAATGAAACAATGTCAGGGAAACTGAATTAAAATTTGTTTGTTCAGAAAGTAAAAAAAATTTTTTTGCTTTTATAAAATTGTTTAAATTAAGAAAAGTTACATTTCAATGACAAAGCTTTAATTTCACTTTAGAAACCAAACAATCAAATGAAAAATGAAAAAAATGAAAATGATATTTCCGTATTAATTAATACGATTTGTTCACTGATATGGTCATTTTAAGAGTCTTTTTTTTTTTGTGTCACATTAAGAGATTTCTTATATAACATTAGTCCTTCGATCCTGGCAATAATTTTAATAACAAATGAAATTTTTCATTGTTTGTACATAATAATTTTCTTATTGTTTGCTGCAAATTATTCAAAAGCATATATATTTAACGAATCAATACTTATTTTAATTTAAACCTGTTACTAAAAAATTACTTATTCAATTTTGGAAAACTCAGTTTATTAAAATGACATTGCAAACTAAATTTTTTCGTAAATTTCCTCATTAAAATTTTATTAGAATGCACAACCACAAAACTCGGCAAATAAAGCCCAATGCAGATATTTTTTAATAAAATACCTGCTTGCTTTTATTTATGCCATTTCTTTTGTATTTGAATAATAATGAGAAGTCTTTTGGCATAAATGTTAAAGTCGAGAAGAACATGAAAACAGATATTTTTGTCTCTTCTTTCCAAAAAATTCCAAAAGAGAATATAATAACTGTTAAAAAGTCTTGCAACCCTCCATTGACGATCAACAAAATTAAAATTATTCTCTCAAAAAATAATTTTAATTCTCTCTTCTCTCAATTACTAACAAATCAAAAGGTGCTTCAAATGAAGAGGATGCCATGGTAAAAGGACATTCACACACTCACAAAAAGTTGAGATTCCTTAATTTTCCATACAGAAAAGCCATTTAATATGTTTCAAAATTTTTTTCTCTGAAAAGAATTTTTGAATTAAATGGTATTTTAATGATTGGATGTGAATTAAAAGATAAATTGGATATATTTTTTTTTCTATTCGATGGGATTTCGCAACTGTGCTATCTTTCTGGAAATGGTTTCGTGTTAAGAAGATGGAAAAATTTAATTGAAAAGTTTTAATTATTCCGTCCTCCTATTGATAGGAAAATTTTTTTTTTACTCTTCATAAAGAGTTTCTTGTAACGCCACAGAATACGTAAAAGGCACGTGCTACAATACAATCCGAAGAAACATTTTTCGTAATTAAAAATAATGTGAAAAGATGATGATAAAAAAAAGAAACAACTGAATCTTTTATGATATGCACGCGAAACGAGCAGTGATGTTACTTTTAAATCGATTACAGCAGAGGGCCGTTTTAATTGGAAGAAATGTATTTAGGTCTTCTGTGTTGATGAAGTCTTAATGGTTTTCGAATTTTTGTTCGAAAGAATAAAATCGATAAATTTATTTATTTCGATGAAAGTGTATTAATGAGTAGTAAAAAAAAAATAAAAAAAATAAAAAGATATTCTTTAAAAGAAAGGAAAGATTGTATCGCCAGTTACTTTTTGTCGGAAATAATTTTTTTTTTAAAAACTGAATTATAATGCTTAAGAAAATAATGTATTGGTCTTCATAATAAGATTTCAAATGGTCGCTCATTGTTAAATGTCCTAAGCAGTTATAAATTTTTATTGATGTTGTGGAAACTGTGTGCATAAAATTTTATTCATTGGACTTATTATATGTAATTTAAATTTCTATACAACAAAAGCTTTAGAAATCTTTTAATACCATGAAATGGAAATTTGCAAATCATGACAGTTTTAACATAGTATACGGTTCGTTGCCACTCTCATCATATCGAATTAAATGTTTTTTGAAATGGATGTTTATATGAAGATGTTAAATGTTTTTATGAAAACCCGTAGCCTATTTAGACTTTGCAACTACATTGCTATATTATTTAATTATTTTATAAAATTTTGTATTGAACTTGATAGTTATTTTGGAATCTGCTAGTAGACTGAGTTCCTTGGCCCACCATGGGGCTTTTTTTGCTGTAATAAAGAAGAAGAAAAACTTTTTTGATAGGCTATTAGTTAAAGAATTTATTATCCTTGGCCCACTTATTAATACATATAATCCTTGGCCCACTCTGATGAATATGATGATGATATTGATTGAAACAAATATAATAATCGGTTTTAATAAAATACTGTAAATTATTCAAAAGCATGCACATTCAATAAACCAATATTAATTTTAATTTAAACCTATTACTAAGAAATTACTGTTTCAAACTTTGAAAAACTCGGTTTATTAAAATAACACCGCAAACTATACATTTTTTAAGTAAATTTCCTCACTAAAATTTTATTATAATGTACAACCACAAAGCTCAGCAAATAGATCACAATGCAGGTATTTTTAATAAAATACCTGCGTGCTTTATTTATGCCATTTCTTTGTATTTGTATCATAATGAGAAGTCTCCTTGCACTACTTTGGCCATTATAAAATAAATATATTTTGTAAAAATGTGATAAATCTCACGGGCCGCAAAAATTTTCAAAGCGGGCCGCGGTTTAGCCACCCCTGGTTTAAGCAAACAGATAAAAATTTTAGGAGGATGAAACTTTTCCATTTTAAATTAAAAATATTTCACTAGTAAGCAAATATGTCTACCTAATTAGTTTATAGACAACTAACAACATGTGGAAATAATTTTAGCGTTAATTAAAATATTCTGCTGTCACCGTAACAGGTGAAATTTTAATCAGCAAAATGAAAGTTTTTTTTCTTATTTAGACATATGCTAATGAATTCTTCCTTTTTCACTTTTTTTTTATAAACTTATTTCTTTACAGTAGAAATTCGTGGAAATATATAAGAAACGTAATTAAAAGGATTTCTGAGATTCAACAGCAAAAAAAATTCTATTCAATCAACTCAGTCATTAAAATTGCAAAACGACAGCCCTGTATTGTCTGTATTCCAGCAAATGCTTTAATTAATTAACAATGCTTTTCATTTACTTTGTTTTTAAAATAAAAAAAAAGTAATTCTACGGATCGATTCCAGATTATTTATTTATTTATTTTTTTTAACATTTAAGAAATCTCATTAGTGTAAGGAAATTTAATTGTTAACTGTTAATTAAGCTTTTTCTTCTGTCAATAAGATGAAAAAGCTCCTTTGTAAAGTTTTAACACCATTGCTAAACAGATGTTAAAATATTCAATTAAGTAACATTTTTGTGTTAACGAAGCAAATGTCAGGAAACTGAATTAAAATTTGATTGTTTAGAAAGTAAAAAAAATTTTTTTTTTCCTTTTTATAAAATTGTTTAAATTAAGAAAAGTTACATTTCGACGACGAAGCTTTAATTTCACTTTAGAAACCAAACAATCAAAGGAAAATGTGATATTTGCGTATTAATTAATACTATTTGTTCACTGATATGGTCATTTCAAGAGTTATTTTTTTACAATATTTAAAGATTCTTTACCAATCCGATACTGGCAAATAATTTTATTAACAAATAACATTTCTCATTGTTTGGAAATAATCCATTCTAAAATCTCATTTTGCAACATTATCAATTATATAATAACCGTCCTTTTGACTGACAAAACTGGAAATAGTTTTACAACAAATAAAGTTTCCCTTCTTTCTCATTGGCTAACAGTCAAAAAAGTGGGAAAAGGTCGACTGCCTACTGGTAGATTTCCAGACAGGAGATGTTGTCGTTTTTACGGGGTAGAGTTATCAGCCCTACACTCTATAATCTTATTAAACCAAGATCTACAGTTTAAAATGAATTCGGACCACTGCAAATATCCATGACACCACTGGGACTCGAACCCGAAATCTGCGCACCGCACACTAGAGCGCTAGTCACTCGACCATCTATACCCATAAAGTCTGTCATTGTTTGTAAATAGGTCATTTTAAATGTTACTGTAACATCTTGGCCTGTACTAAACCTGTAATATTTTTTCTAATCTAAATTAACTTAATGGCATAATTACATATGGGGAAACTATTAATAGGTAGATAATTAATCCGGAATCCAAACCTAACTAACTCAAGAATTAATAATGTATGATACAATGATTTGGTTAAGAAAAATCTAATTATAAGAATAAATAAAAATGCAACATTAATCAAATGCAAATTTATCATACTTATTCATAGCGAAATTTTCATTGTTTTATCCGATAAAAAATATAATTTGTCGAAATTAAATGGATGAAATAAAAAGAAAAGTTAATTATTAATGAGTGGGTTCGTAATTTTGTTACTGTAAAAAATGAAATTAAGAAATAATTGCATAAATTTCTTAAATTGCACTTTATAGGCAAATAATTCATTTTCTTCCACAAAGTATTCTAACGAATATTTTTTTAATTATTTAAAGATGTTATTTTTTTGTTTAAATATGAAGTTGCTACTTGAGGCCTATGACGTCACTAAAAATGTGAAAGCAACAAACTGAGATTCGGTAATTATTCATGTTTCAAAACATGAAAACTTTGGAGCGATCAAAAATATCCTGATAAATACATTTTCACAAATATCCTGAATCATATGTAAATATCATATTTCATATATCATATATAAATATCCATATTTCACGTCAATATCCATATATCATATCATATGACATATATAAATATCCATATGTCACGCCAATATCCATATATCATATCATAAGACATATATAAATATCCATATGTCATTATTTTATGCACTTTGATTAATTTGTGAAAATTATGTCGACAAAAGATATAGAAATAAAGTAGGGGCCTGATGGCCGAGTGAATAGCGCCGTGGAGCTCGGTGCAACAGGTTTCGTTCTCGAATCCCAGAGGTGCCATGGATGTTTGTGGTGGCTGGGAATCCACTTTCAGCTGTATGCCCCGATCTAATATGATTGTAAAGCTTTGGACGCAAGGCTGACAGCCCTACCCCGTAAAAAGTCAGCATCACTGAGGCTATCCAGACTTCTACCGGCGGGTGCTCCATCACAACAGAAACTTCCCCCTTCCAATCCTTCCACGAGACCACATGGGTTCTTGGACTTGGTCTAGATTAGGGGTGGCCAACCCGCGGCCCGCCTTTTTAACATTTTTCAGGCCCCGTGAGATTTATCACACTTTAAAAAAATATATTTATTTTATAATGGCCAAAATAGTGAAAATGTATTAAAAATACATTATATGTGCATCCATATTCAAAAATTAAATGTCGAAATTATGAGAAAAAATTAACTTTAATTTTAAAATAATATTCTTGCGAATATATTTATGGGAATATGAACAATCATGGTATTTAATATCAATAAATAAATAAAATAAAATAAAAATAAAGCTTACTTTGCATTCATATTAATTAAATGTTTCTAAATAAGTATATAATAAGTTTCTAAATAAGTAATAAGTTTCTAAATAAGTTTATAAATAAGTAATGATTTAAACCCTGTAAATAGGCTCGTTTTGGCAAAGCCACAGGGACAAAGAGGAAGAGGACGACCCAAGTGGCAATGGATAAACTCAGTTGAAAAGATTTTGCTGTAAAGAAAAATTAAGAATTGGAGAACCATTGTCACACAGATTAATGCATGGATATCTCTGTAAAGAAAGTCTCGGCCCACTCTGGCTGTCGTGATATTGATAACCATGATAGAAATATTATAATAGGTTTTAATGAAAATTCTGCAAATTATTTAAAAGCATATACATTCAATGACTCAATACTTATTTTAATTTAAACCTGTAAGAAAAAAATTACAATTTCAAACTTTGAAAACTCGGTTTATTAAAATGACATCGCAAACTAAATTTTTAAGTAAATTTCCTCATTAAAATTTTATTAGAATGTACAACCACAAAGCTCAGCAAATAGATCACAATGCTGGTATTTTTTAATAAAATGCATGCCTGTTTTTATTTATGTCCTTTGTATTTGTATCATAATGAGAAGTCTTCTTGCACAAATGCTTAAACCTAGAAGAAATGAAAACAGAGATTTTTTTGTCTCTTCTTTTCAAAAAATTCCATAGAGAATATAATAACTCTTATGAAAGTCTTGCAATCCTCCATTGACGGTCAACAAAATTAAAATTATTTTCTCAAAAGCTTACTAACAAATCAAAAGGTGCTTCAAATGAAGAGGATGCCATGGTAAAAGGACATTCACACACACAAAAGAAAAAGTTGGCGATGATAAATTTTCTTACAGAAAAGCCATTTAATACGTTTCAAAATTTTCTCTGAAAAGAATTTTTTGACTTAAATGGTATTTTTTAATGATTGGATGTGAATTAAAAGTTAAATTGGATATCTTTTTATTCTTTCGATGGGGTTTATCAACTGTGCTATCCTTCTGGGAAAGGTTTCATGTTAAGAAGATGGGAAAATTTAATTGAAAAAAATTTTAATTATTCCGTCCTCCTATTGATAGGAAAAATTTTTTTGCTCACCAAAATCAGTTTCTTGTAACGTCACACAATGCTTAAAAGGTACCTGCTCCAATACAATCCGAATAAGCATTTTTTGTCATTAAAAATAATGTAAAAGATGATGATAAAAAAGAAATTGAATCTTTTATGATATGCACGCGAAACGTACAGTGATCGTTCTTTTAAATCAATTACAACATCAGGCCGTTTTAATTTTAAGAAATGCATTTAAGTCTTCTGTGTTGATGAAGTCGTAATGGTTTTTGGATTTGTTCAAAAGAATAAAATCGATAAATTCATTTACTTTGATGAAAGCGCATTAATGAGTAGTAAAACAAAAAATTAAAATAAAAAAACAAAAAATAAAAAAAATTCTTTAAAAGAAAGCTGAGATTGTGTTGCCATGTTACTTTTTATCGGAAATAATTTCTTTTTTAAAAAACTGAATTATAAGACTTAAGAAAATAATGTATTGGTCTTCATAATAAGATTTTTTGAAACGTTCAAACGCAATTATAAATGTTTATCGATATTGTGAAACTGTCTGCATAAGTTTCTATTCTTGAGTTATTATATAAATTTAAATTTCTATACCACACGAGCATTAGAAATGTTTAAAAAAAAAAAAAATAAATAAAATTTATAAGCCATGACATATTTAACATATACCAGTCGTTGTTCATTCTCATCATACTGAACTAAAAAGAGTTTTTATGAAAACTAGTAGCCTATTTAGGCTAGGCTTCCCCACTATTGTTATTTTATTTAATTATTTTAAATAAAATAATTAAATAAAATAAAAATACATTAAAATTTATTATTCTTTAAAATATATATTAAAAAATGGTATATTTTTTTTTTATTAAACTTAATAAACGTTTTTGAAAGACTATTATTTAAAGTTTTTAATACATCCTCCAACTTGCAATAATACAGATATTTGTTAATAATACAGATTTTGTAATAGATGTTTATAATAAAAGAGAACGGAAAAGAAAGAAAAAGAAATTAAGAAAATGTTTTTAAATAGATATTTCTACAAATTACTTTTTTTTTCTATTTTGGATGTTATTGATATATTACAAATGGTTTTAATAAAATGCTCCAAATTATTCAGAAGCATATATATTTAATGAATCAATACTTATTTTAATTTAAACCTGTTACTAAAAATTACTCTTCCAAACTGTGGAATACATTTATTAAAAATGGCATGGCAAACTAAATTTTTTTAAGTAAATTTCCTCATTAAAATTTTATTAGAATGTTACAACCACAAAGCCCTGCAATTTTTAGCAAATGCTGCCTTTTAAATAAAATACCTGTGTGCTTTTTATTTATGTCATTTCTTTGTATTTGAATCATAATGAGAAGTCTTCTTGGCAAATGAAATGTTAAAGAACATGAAAACAGATATTTTTTTGTCTCTTCTTTTCAAAAAAAAAAAAATTCAAAAGAGAATATAATAACTCTTAAGAAAGTCTTGCAATCCTCCATTGACGGTCAACAAATAAAATTATTTTTTCAAAACGCTCACTAAGAAATCAAAAAGTGCTTCAAATGAAGAGGATGCCATGGTAAAAGGACATTCACACACACAAAAAAGTTGGCAACGTAAATTTTCTTACAGAAAAGCCATTTAATACGTTTCAAAATTTTCTCTGAAAGAATTTTTGAATTAAATGGTATTTTAATGATTGGTTGTGAATTAAAAGTTAAATTGGATATCTTTTTTTTTTTTTCTTTTTATGGGATTTCTCAACTGTGCTATCTTTCTGGAAAAGGTTTCGTGTTAAGGAGATGGAAAATTTAATCGAAAAGTTTTAATTATTCCGTCCTCCTATTGATATAAAAAATTTTTTTTTTTTGCTCGCCAAAAAGAGTTTCTTGTAACGCCACACAATGCGTAAAAGGTACCTGCTCCAATACAATCTGAGAAGCGTTTTTCGCAATTAAAAATAATGTATAAGATGATGATAAAAAAAAGAAATTGAATCTTTTATGATATGCACGCGAAACGTGCAGTGATGGTACTTTTAAATCGATTACAGCAGCGGGCCTTTTAATTTTAAGAAATGTATTTAGGGTCTTCTGTGTTGATGAAGTCGTAATGGTTTTCGAATTTCGTTTTCAAAAGAATAAAATCGATCAATTTATTTACTTCAATGAAAGCATTTTAATGAGAAGGAAAACAAAAAATTTAAAAAAAAAAGCAAAAAAAGATATTCTTTGAAAGAAAGGAAAGATTGTATCGCTCGTTACTTTTTATCGAAAATAATTTTTAGAAAAACTAGAATTATAAGTCTTAAAAAAATAATATATTGGTCCTCAGAATAAGATTTCAAATGGTCGCACTTAGTTAAAAGTCCTAAGCAATTATAAAATTTTTATCGATGTTGTAAAAACTGTTTTTATAAAATTTTACTCATTGGTGTTATTATATGTAATTTAAATTTCTATTCAATGAAAGACCAAAAAATTTATAAACCATGAAAGATTTAACATATACCAGTCGTTGTTCATTGTCATCCTACTGAACTAAAAGAGTTTTTATGAAAACTAGTAGGCTATTTAGGCTAGGCTTTCCAACTACATTGTTATTTTTTTTATTTAATTAATTTTAAATGAAACGATTAACTAAAATAAAAATATATTAAAATATGTTATTATTTAAAATTTAAAAAATGGTATATTTTTTTTATTAAACTTGAAAAATGTTTTTGAAAGACTATCAATTTAAAATTTTGATTACATCCATCAATTTGCAATAATACAGATATTTGTTAATAAAACAAATTTAATAACAGACGTGCTATAATAAAAAAAGGAGAAATGGAAAAAAAAAATTAAGGAAATGTCATTTCATAAAGAAAATTCTTTTTCTACAAATTTAAAGAATTTTTCTGTTTAGGATTATTATCTATATATTACAAATGGTTTTAAAAAATGATCTAAATTATTCAAAAAGCATATACATTTAAACAATCAATATTTATTTTAATTTAAACTTATTACTAAAAAAATTACTCTTTCAAACTTTGGAAAACTCGGTTTATTAAAATGACATCGCAAACTAAATTTTTAAAGTAAATTTCCTCATTAAAATTTTATTAGAATGTACAACCACAAAAAGCTCAGCAAATAGATCACAATGCAGGTATTTTTAATAAAATACCTGTGTGCTTTTATTTATGCCATTTCTTTGTATTTGAATCATAATGAGAAGTCTTCTTGACCAAATGTTAAAGTCAAGAAGAACATGAAAACAGATATTTTTTTTTGTCTCTTCTTTTCAAAAAATTCCAATAGAGAATATAATAAGTCTTGCAATCCTCCATTGACGGTCAATAAAATTAAAATTATTTTCTCAAAAACTTACTAACAAATCAAAAAGTGCTTAAATGAAGAGGATGCCATGGCAAAAGGACATTCACACACACACACACACACACACAAAAGTTGGCGATGTAAATTTTCTTACAGAAAAGCCATTTAATACGTTTCAAAATTTTCTCTGAAAGGAATTTTTGAATTAAATGGTATTTTAATGATTGGATGTGAATTAAAAGTTAAATTGGATATCTTTTTTTCTTTTCGATGGGATTTCTCAACTGTGGTATCTTTTTTGGAAAAGCTTTCGCGTTAAGAAGATGGGAAAATTTAATTGAAAAGTTTTAATTATTCCGTCCTTTGATAGGAAAAATTCTTTTTTTTGCACTCCAAGAAGAGTTTCTTGTAACGTCACACACAATGCGTAAAAGGTACGTGCTCCAATACAATCCGAAGAAGCATTTTTCGTAATTAAAAATAATGTAAAAGATGATGATAAAAAAAAAAAGATTTAAATCTATTATGATATGCACACGAAACGTGCAGGGATGGTACTTTTAAATCGATTACAGCAGCGGGCCGTTTTAATTGGAAGAAATGTATTGAGGTCTTTTGTGTTGATGAAGTCGTAATGGTTTTCGAATTTCGTTTTCAAAAGAATAAAATCGATATATTTATTTACTTCGATGAAATCGTATTAATGAGCAGTAAGAAAAAAAAAAATAAATAAAAAAAGATATTCTTTTAAAGAAAGGAAAGATTGTATCGCCTGTTACTTTTTATCGGAAATAATTTTTTTAAAAAACTGAAATTACAATGCTTAAGAAAATAAAGTGTTGCTCTTCATAATAAGATTTCAAATGGTCGCGCATTATTAAAAGTCGTAAGCAATTATAAATTTTTATCGATGCTGTGGAAACTGTGTGCTTAACATTTTATTCATTGCAGTTATTATATGTAATTTAAATTTCTATACAAAAAAAGCATTATAAATGTTTTTAAAACATGCAATGAAAATTTGTAAACTATGGTAGTTCTAATATATACAGTTCACACTTTCACTATATTGAATTAAAAAGAGATTTTATGTACCTGAATAACTTATTTAGGGTAGACTTTCCAATTACATTGTCATTTTTTTACTAAACTTGATAATTGTACGTACTCGTTTGGTGGCTTCTTTAGCCAGTCAATCAGGCTTTTCATTGCCGAATATTCCTGTATGGCCACGAAGCTGGAGTACTTGTATCGTATTTCTTTTAAAACGTGGAGGCAAGGTAAATAATATAATATTCTTCTGGCGTTTTGTCTTCTGCAATAAAGTAGATCACCATCCAAGATTTCTGGTAGCAACAAATGGGATCAAGATATTAACATTCAGACTATATGCAGGACCTTTTTGGAAGCAAAAATTATTTAAATAGACGTCTCCAATAAGATAGTATATAGAAAATAGTGATGACTCTTTTCTCCGGATCCAAGCACTCGTGATTATTTATATTTATATAGATGATAGCATTTACAGCGGCTTTTTATGTATCATTGCCGACATAAATTTCTTTCATCAGTGTTTTGACTTGGATATCAGAGACAAAAATTTCGGCTCTTGAGGCAATTTCAGGATAGGTTTTGTTATGTTATTTTCTCGAACACTTTGAACATTTAAATTCGTAAATTGAATGCATGTATCTATTAAAAATTCTATTTTTTATACATGTATTTGTCCAAATTCTTTAAATTAATGTGGGTATAGTTCTGCTAATATTCAGTGGAAAGGTAAACATCCTGTTTAACGGTGGAAACGGACGAATCGATTACTTTTTAGGGGTGATAGTTACACATAAAAAATGCTGTACAATTTTAAAAAAAGAGTTCAATAGATCTAATTTTAATCTTTGGTTTTTTATATTATGCAATTTAATATTTTAATGACCAAAATTTTAGATTATTTTGTAATTAAAATTCCTAAAAATTACCTTTCTCTCTTATTACACTGAAGTGTTTGAATCCGTCAATCATATTCGCTTGCCATTATTCCACGTAATAATTTGTTGGACTACAAAAAGGCTAACATTTTTTAATATTCATGCTATTATCCTGTACATATAGAAGTCAAATATTTTTATATAATTCTTTATATAGCGACTTACAAGACAGAGAGTTTAATAAATGATATCCCATGAATTTTGTCTATTTGAAATATTAAAATATATTTCAGAATTCGGTTTTTGCAGTTCTTTCCCTAATATTTTATGAAAAACTGTCATATATTTATATTAAAATTTTGTGCAGTGACTTGCATGACATATGGATTGATAAGTGATATTCTATAAAATTTTTCATGCATATTATTCATAAAAATTTAATTCAAAATTTTTCTATGAAGCAATCTCAGTTTGAGTATATTAAAAAATACAATTCTGAAATAAATAATAAATTTTACCAAACGTATGAAAATTATTGATCTAGAAATACGTAAAAATGCATTTATCAGCAACTAAGATTTGCTAAAAAACAATTTAATGATATTCTGAAAATCTATTGATTAATTTAAGTAAAAAATGAAAAACAAAAACTGAGTATTAAATGTAAACAGTATTTAACAAAAACTCCCTGCAAGTTATAAAAATTCCACTAAACATAACAGCTAATTTTAATTTTTTTAAAAATTAATTATGTTTTTTGAAATAGATTTATGTGAATATTCTTGCTGAGATAAACGTACTTGTTTTTTAAAACTTGATAATAATTGCAAACTGCATAATTCGTTTCTGACTTCCTTTTTAAGAAGAAGTAATTTCATTTGTCGTAATGCCTGATGAGTGATGTACAAAAATACTTTTTACATTTTCAAGAAATTATTAGTTTATGTCAGTGATGTTTCTCAAAAATTTTAATTAGGAAACGTGTTAATGTCTGAGAATTCTTACTTGAAAACAAAAGCTATTAATCTTGTGACAAATTCATAAATTATGAAGAAAGCTAAATTAATTAAAACGAATAATATATTTTAAAAAGTTTTCACATATTACTTCGTGAAAAAAAATAGCTAGAATGAATTACCTTAATAAAAGTAATTAGAAAACTGAAGAACATTCGAGAATTGCTATTGTCAAGTTATGTCCAAAGTTTACTAACATATACTTAAAAATTAAAATAGTCGCTTATTTCGGTGTCAGTGAAAGACATCAGTGAAAAATGATGCATAAATAAGAATATCTAAGAAAAGCACAATTGGACAGTAAAGATTCACCCTGCATTCTCACGAGAACTATATAGAGGACCGCTCGTGGAGAAAAAAAAAAAAATGTTTAACTAAACAGGATCCACCCTGCATTCTCACGAGAACTATATAGAGGACCGCTCGTGGAGAAAAAAAAAAATGAAAAGTTCACCCTGTTTAACTAAACAGGATTCAACCTGCATTCTCACGAGAACTATATAGAGGACCGCTCGTGGAGAAAAAAAAGAAGAATGTTTAACTAAACAGGATCCACCTTGCATTCTCACGAGAACTATATAGAGGACCGCTCGTGGAGAAAAAAAGAAAAATGTTTAACTAAACAGGATCCACCCTGCATTCTCACGAGAACTATATAGAGGACCGCTCGTGGAGAAATAAAGAAAAATGTTTTACTAAACAGGATCCACCCTGCATTCTCACGAGAACTATATAGGACCGCTCGTGGAGAAAAAAAAGAAAAATGTTTATCTAAACAGGATGCATTCCCTATACAGCATTCTCACGAGAACTATACAGAGGACCGCGTGCGGAGAAAAAAGGAAAATGTGTAAATAAATTTTACTCGAGATGTGTGGCAACCGTAGAGTGTCCCATCAGTTTGAAAATTACAAGTTAGTTGCAATGTAGGCTTTGCATTGTAGAAATTAAGTCATATGTTTTTGATCAACATATAGCATGCCAAAAACTTTTTCAATTTCATCGAAAGTCGATGGGTATCAACATTTTGTGTATTAGTGGGATGTTTCAGTTAACGATTAAGATTTATTTCTAGAGAAAGTGAAGTAAAATTTGTTCTTTAAAAAGAATGGAATTTATTTACTTCCAAACTGATCAAATCCATACCTGAAAAATTGCAATCTATTATAAAAGCCAAAGAATATCCAACTAATTAATTAAAAACTCTTTGTAATTAAATTTGTAAATTATTTTGATTCAACGAATGGTTTTATCCAATTATAAAAATAACTAATTTGGTTTGGCTTGTCGCTCTACGGTTATTTTTTTGCACACTTCCTAACAAACATATTTTCACATCCCTTTCACACCCTATGGTTAATTTGACTGGCACCTACAGTTTACGTTCGAATCCTGGCGGTGGCAGGGATGTTAGCTAATGGTTGAGAATCCACGTTAAACAGTAGGTTTACTTTGTGCCCTTCATACGATCCCCCTTCTTCCCCCAGCTCAAAATTATTCATTTTAAGCGCATCGTATCTTCCATCTCCTAGTCAACATGGTTTCTCGACTATAATTCCTGAAGACTTCTACCTCCCCTCGCTAACATTCAATCGTACGTAGGGCCCAAGTAGGAATGGAAGCAGTCGGAGCATTCTTCGGGTACTTCGGGGTAGGTTCGTATTCCATATTCAAACGATTCAAACATTGTTTCCCATAACATCGTACATCTTCATTACTATCAGAGATACATTAAAGTCGGTACATTTTAGAGTTTTAAAAGCTCGTTGGCATTCATTTAAAGTGACAGCATTCACCGACGAAGTCGAAATGGGAGCGATCTCGTTTCTAAAGCGAGCGCTGAATGTTAGGGCGGCGAGGTAGAAATCTTCAGGAATTAGAGTCGAGAAAGCATGTTGACTGGGAGAGAGAATATACGATGCGTATCAAATTAATAATTTTGAGATGGGAGGGGGAAACGTAGGAAGGGCCAAAGTAGGAATGGAAACAGTCGGAGCATTCTTCGGGTACTCGAGGATATTTATAATTGGATGCTGTTCAAGTTGTGCTCGCCATGTCATTTCACGTCTCATAACTACCGGCTAAGTGCGGCTTTGCGTAGGGGAATTAGAATCTCTGCGGTAACTGCGCGTAGTATTAGTGTGGAAATTAATTCTGGCGATTCACGCTCTGCGTAATTATTCTTGTTTAAAGGGTTATTTAACTATTGTAATAGGCATGCATGAGAGGGGGAAGGGGATTTTTTTTTAAATGAAATAATTCTGAATTATTCTGAAATAGCAACTGAATTTTTTTTTTTTTTTTTTTTTTTTTTCGTAAATTATGATTGTTCCAGAAATTATTTTCATTCCGCCTTTTAAGAGTGTTTCTTTTCCAAAAAATGAATGCTCGGAATTTTTTGAACTAAAATTTTTATGTGTAAACAATTAGTGGTCTTGAACCTCCAACTGATTTTTTCAGGCTAATCTTTGTAGTCACAATTGTATCAAAAACTCCGGCAATAGTAAATAATAAAGCTCCGATGAAGGATGGTATAATCCATAAGTTATTTTCATTCACGCGCAACTTCATTTATTTAGAGTCCTTTAAAAAACAGCAACGGAATTTTTTTTTTGAACTAAAATTTTTGTGTGTGAACTACTCGGGACCACAGGTTTCATATGCGAATCCTCGTGATGCCATAGATGTTTGTAGTGGTTCGTTATCCACTTTAAACCATAGGTCCCGGTCCTAATAGGATCGTAGAGCATTGTGTTGTTGTATGGGGGTAGTATTACTGGCGTCCGTAGCATATCTTCAAGCTACACATGCTCCCTGGGTAGTGCCAAATGAGTAACAGCGCTGCATCCGTTGCTTATGGCATAAAGATTAACTCTGTCTGTATTGCCAGCAACATTATAACAACAACAACTTTTTACCTTATTTTACATACATTATACTGGGTTTGAATGGCCGAGTGGCTAGAACTCTGGCTCAGTTCCACAGGTTTCAGGTTCGAGTACTGGCGGTGCAATGGATGTTTGTAGTGGTTCAGAATCCACATTAAACCGTAGGTCCCGGTCTAATATGACCGTAGAAAATTGCGGGGTCATTGTTACTCCGCGTCCGTGACTTATCTTAAAGTTACACGGGCCTGTGGGCAATGCAAAGTGAGTAACGTCTGTGCAGCTCTCTTGCCTTAAGGCATCCAAGACTAAGTGTTTGCCAGCTGCATTAGAAAAAAATATAGACATTTAACCAATGGAAACAAATTTAACCAAAACGTCTAGCCAACATTTCATTTCAAATTAAATTCCATATATTTCTAGCAAGCTCTTCAAGCAATTTCTAGCAAGCCTATACGATTCAAACATTGTTTCCCATAACATCGTGCATCTTTATTACCATCAAAAATACATCGAAGTCGGCACATTTTAGAGTTTTAAAAGCACGTCGGCATTCATTTGAAGTGACGACATTCGAAATGGCAGCGATTTCGTTTCTAAAGCGAGAGCTGAATGTTGTAAGAGACCGAAGAGCGACAAACCAAACCTGGCGGTTGCATGGATGTTTATCAATGGTTCAGAATCCACATTAAACAGTATGGCCTGGTCTAATTAGTGCAAAGTGTGCACAAAATAATCGCAGAGCGACAAAAAAAAAAAACTAGCGGTTGCATGGATGTTTGTTAGGGGTTCAGAATCCACATTAAACAGTAGGTCCCGGTTTAATTAGCCTAAAGTTTGCACAAAATAACCGTAGAGTGACAAACCAAACCTGACGGTTGCATGGTTATTTGTTAGTGATTCATAATCCACATTAAACAGTAGGTTCCCGACTAATTAGTGTAAAGTTTGCACAAAATGACCGTAGAGCGACAAACCGAATCAAATCAAATACTGAAATTTGAGACACTTTTAAATAGAAATGTGTACAAATACTTCCTGTGCTTACTTTATATACATTCAACTAACTGAGGCAGGTTGGACCTAAAGAGCTTAACGTAAAGACAGTCAAAATTTCATTTCAAATTAAATTCAATATTTCTAGTCTGCTATATTATTTAAACATTGTTTCACATAATATCGTACATCTTCATTACTATCAAAAATACATCAAAGTCGGCACATTTTAGAGTTTTAAAAGCACGTCGGCATACATTTAAGCTGACAACATTTACCAACGAAGTCGAAATGGGAGTTTCTAAAGCGAAAGGGGGATCGTACGAAGGGGGCCGAAGTAGGAATGGAAGCAGTCGGAGCATTCTTCGGGCACTTGAGGATATTTATAATTGGATGCTGTTCGAGTTGTGTTCGCCATGTCGTTTCACGTCTCATAACTGCCGGCTAAGTGCGGCGTTGGGGAATTAGAATCTCTGCGGTAACTGTGCGTGTTATTATTGCGGAAATTAATTGTGGCGATTCACGCTCTGCGTAAATATTCTTGTTTAAAAGGTTTATTTAACTATTATAGTAGTCATGTATGTGAGGGGGGGATTTTTAAATCTAAAAAGAACATTTAATATTCTGAAATTTTTTTTTTTTTTTTTGTAAATTATGTTTGTTCCAAAAATTATTTTCATTCACGTTTTTAAAGAGTGTTTTTTTTTCCCCAAAAAATTGATCATCGGAATTTTTGAATTAAAGTTTTTGTGAGTGTATGATTAGCGGTTTTGAACCTCCAACTCATTTTTCAGGCTAACTTTTTGTAGTCACAATTGTATCAAAAACTTAGGCAATTGTAAATAATAAAGCTCCGATGAAGGATGGTTAATCCAGAAATTATTTTCATTCACGCGCAACTTCACTTACTAAGAATCCTTTAAGAAAACAGCGTTGGAATTTTTTTGAACTAAATATTTTGTGTTTTTTTTTTCATTATTAATGG
Organism: Caerostris extrusa; assembly: GCA_021605095.1. Classification (NCBI taxonomy): domain Eukaryota; kingdom Metazoa; phylum Arthropoda; class Arachnida; order Araneae; family Araneidae; genus Caerostris; species Caerostris extrusa. The sequence goes on along the minus strand of BPLR01005773.1, from coordinate 9,622 downwards.
AGTCTGATGGCCGCATAACAAGCTCTCGGTGCCATAGATTTCGTGTTCGAGTTCCCGCAGTAACATGGATGTTTTTGTGGTTCGGAAACCTCTTTAAACTATTAGGTTCTGGTCTAATATGACTGTAGAGCGTAGGGCTGACAACACTAAACGTAAAAAGAAAGCAGCTAATGTATCGAAATCTATCAATAGGTGTACGGTTTTGATCCACCAGAGGGTTGTTGCATCAATGAAGAAAAAGAATTATTAGTGGTCCAGAAACTCGGCCATTCAAGCTCCATTTAATAATTTTGCCTCAAAGGTTACAATGTTTGACACTTTGTAAGTATAATTAAAGTTAAATACTTTCTTACTCACTTTACATACATTCAATTGACAGAAACAGGTTTGATCTAAAAATCATGAAGAAAAGACTATCCAAGAATTGTACATTTCTAGACTGTTATACGATTCAAACATTGTTTCGCATAACATCGTGCATCTTCGTTACTATCAAAAATACATCAAAGTCGGCACATTTCAGAGTTTTAAAAGCACGTCGGCATTCATTTAAAGTGACAACATTCACCGACGAAGTCGAAATGGGAGCGATTCCGTTTCTAAATTTTAGCACTGAATGTTAGCGCGGCGGTAAAAATCTTCAGGAATTATAGTCGAGAAAGCATGTTGACTGGGAGAGAGAATATAGGGTGCGCATAACATGAATAATTTTAAGCTTGGGGTGAGGGGGGTAGGAATCGTACAAAGGGCCTAAGTAGGAATGGAAGCAGTCGGCGCATTCTTCGGGTACTTGAGGATATTCATAATTGGATGCTTTTCAAGTTGTGTCCGCCATGTCATTTCACGTCTCATAACTGCCGGCTAAGTGTGGCGTTGGGAGATTCGAATCTCTGCGGTATTAGTGTGGAAATTAATTGCGGCGATTCAGGCTCTGCGTAATTATTCTTGTTCAAAGGGTAATTTAACTATTGTAATAGTCATGTATGAGGGGGGTGATTTTTTTTTTAAATGAAAAAGGAACATTTATTACACTGAAATAATGAATGTTTTTTTTTTTAATTGTTACTGTACCAGAAATCATTTTCTTTCACGCTTTTTAAGAGTGGTTTTTTTTCAAACAATTAATCGTCAGAATTTTTGAGCTAAAATTTTTTTTTTAATTAAAATTTTTGTGTGTATAATTAGTGGTTTTCAATCTCCAACTCATTTTCCAGGTTACCCTTTGAATTCACAATTTTATCATCGGAGCTTACTATTACATACATCGAAGCCTACCATTACATACATCGAAGCATGCCATTCTTATCAATTTAAGAACGAAGGAGCCTGGTGGACGAGTGGTTAGCTTTCTGTATCACAGGTTTCGGATTCGAGTCCCGGCGGCGGCACGGATGTTTGTAATGGTTCGGAGTTCAATTTAAACTGCACGTCCCGATCTAATAGGATCGTTAAGTGTTATGTGGGGGTAGTATTACTCGCATCCGTAGCCTATCTTCAAGCTACACGTGCCCCTGGGTAGTGCTAAATGAATAACAGCGGTTCAGCCGTTGCTTATAGCATGAAGATTAACTGTCTCTGTATTGCTAGCTACATTAGAACAACAACTTTTTACCTTATTTTATATACATTCAACGAATAGTAACAACTTTCACCAAAATGTCTAGTGAAAATTTCATTTCTAATTAAATTCCATATATTTCTCGCCTACTCTACCTTATATATCCTTCTGAAATTGTTACACATAACATCGTGCATCTTCGTTACTATCAAAAATACATCAAACGTCGTCACATTTTAGAGTTTTAAAAAGCACGTTGGCATTCATTTAAAGTGACAACATTCACCAACGAAATGGGAGCGATTTCGTTTCTAAAGCGAGCGCTGAATGTCGGCGGAGAGGTAGAAATCTTCAGGAATTATAGTCGAGAAAGCATGTTGACTGGGAGGGAGAATATACGATGCGCATAAAATTAATAATTTTGAGCTTGAGGGGGGGGGGAATCGTACAAAGGGCCTAATTAGGAATGGAAACAGTCGGAGCATTCTTCGGGTACTTGAGGATATTTATAATTGGATGCTGTTCAAGTTGTGTTCGCCATGTCGTTTCACGTCTCATAACTGCCGGCTAAGTGCGGCGTCGGGGAATTAGAATCTCTGCGGTAACTGTGCGTGTTAATATTGTGGAAATTAATTGTGGCGATTCACGCTCTTCGTAATTATTTTTGTTTAATAATGAGGGTTTTTAACTATTGTAATAGCATTCTTGCATGGAAATGAGGGGAGATTTTTTTTTTTAAAATCAAAAATTTTAAATATTTGAAATAATGAACGCTTTTTGAAATTATGATGTGTAATATAAAATTATTTTTCATTGCAGAACTTCATTATTAAGAGTCTTTTCCAAAATCGTTAATCGGGAATTTTTTGAACTAAAATTTTTGTGTGTAAATAATTAATTGTTTTCAACCTCCAACTGATTTTTCAGATTAACCTTTTGCAATAACAATTTTATCAAAATCTTAAATTATGTAATTGTAAATAATAAAGCTCCGATGAAGAATGATGTAATCCAGAAATTATTTTCATTCACGCGCAACTTCATTTATTTAAAGTCCTTTTTAAAAAAAGCAGCTCGTAATTTTTTTAACTAAAACTTTTGTGTGTGAAATTTCAGGGTTTTTCACATTTTTTCATTCAAGCTGGTTTCCTAGTAAGGCCATAGATGATTGTAGTATTTCGTTAATCCACTTTTAAACCTTAGGTCCCGATCTAATAGGATCGTAGAGCGTTGTTGTGGGGGTAGTGTTACTGACGTCCGTAGCATATCTTTAAGCTTCACATGCTCCCTGGGTAGTGCCAAATGAGTAACAGCACTGCATCCGTTGCTTCTGGCATAAAGATTAACTCTGTCTGTATTGCCAGCGACATTATAACAACAACAACTTTTTACCTTATTTTATATACATTCTACTGGGTTTGAATGGCCGAGTGGCTAGAACTCTGACGCGCAGTTCCACAGGTTTCAGGTTCGAGTACTGGCGGTGCAATGGATGTTTGTAGTGGTTCGAATCCACATTAAACCGTAGGTCCCAGTCTAATATGACCGTAGAAAATTGCGGGGTAAACTTATTGTTACTCCGCGTCCGTGACTTATCTTAAAGTTACACGGGCCTGTGGGCAATTTAAAGTGAGTAACGTCTGTGCAGCTCTTGCCTTAAGGCATCCAAGACTAAGTGTTTGCAGCTGCATTAGAAAAAAATATAACCAATGGAAACAAATTTAACCAAAACGTCTAGCCAAAATTTCATTTCTAATTAAATTCCATGTATTTCTAGACTGCTCTATCTCCTATATGATTCAAACATTGTTTCATAATATCGTGCATCTTCGTTACTATCAAAAATGCATCAAAGTCGGCACGTTTTAAAAGCACGTCGGCATTCATTTAAAGTGACAACATTCGAAATGGCAGCGATTTCGTTTCTAAAGCGAGCGTTGAATGTTAGCGCGCAGAAGTAGAAGTCTTCAGGAATTATAGTCGAGAAACCATGTTGACTGGAGAGAGAGTATACGATGCGCATAAAATGAAGGGCTCAAGTAGCAATGGAAGCAGTCGGAGCTTTCTAATTCGGGGCACTTGAGGATATTTATAATTAGATGCTGTTCGAGTTCTGTTCGCCATGTCGTTTCACGTTTCATAACTGCCGGCTAAGTGCGGCTTTGCGTTTTATCAATATCTGCGGTAACTGTGCGTGTTAATGCTATTGCGGAAATTAATTGTGGCGATTCACGTCTGCATAATTATTCTTGTTTAAAAGGTTTATTTAACTATTATAGTAGTCATGAATGTGAGGGGGAGGCGGATTTTTTAAATGTAAAACGAACATTTATTATTCTGAAATTTTTTTTTGTAAATTATGTTTGTTCCGAAAATTATTTTCATTCACATTTTTAAAGAGTGTTTTTTCCCAAAAAATTGATCATCGGAATTTTCTGAACTAAAAAATTTTGTGAGTGTATGATTAGCGGTTTTGAACCTCCAACTCATTTTTCAGGCTAACTTTTGTAGTCACAATTGTATCAAAAACTCAGGCAATTGTAAATAACAAAGCTCCGATGAAGGATGGTGTAATCCAGAAATTATTTTCATTCACGCGCAACTTCACTTACTAAGAATCCTTTAAGAAAAACCGTTGGAATTTTTTTTTTTTTTTGAACTAAATATTTTGTGTTTTTTTTCATTATTAATGGAGTCTGATGGCCGCATAAAAAGCTCTCGATGCCATAGATTTCGTGTTCGAGTTCCCGCAGTAACATGGATGTTTTTGTGGTTCGGAAACCTCTTTAAACTATTAGGTTCTGGTCTAATATGACTGTAGAGCGTAGGGCTGACAACACTAAACGTAAAAAGAAAGCAGCTAATGTATCGAAATCTATCAATAGGTGTACGGTCTTGATCCACCAGAGGGTTGTTGCATCAATGAAGAAAAAGAATTATTAGTGGTCCAGAAACTCGGCCATTCAAGCTCCATTTAATAATTTTGCCTCAAAGGTTACAATGTTTGACACTTTGTAAGTATAATTAAAGTTAAATACTTTCTTACTCACTTTACATACATTCAATTGACAGAAACAGGTTTGATCTAAAAATCATGAAGAAAAGACTATCCAAGAATTGTACATTTCTAGACTGTTATACGATTCAAACATTGTTTCGCATAACATCGTGCATCTTCGTTACTATCAAAAATACATCAAAGTCGGCACATTTCAGAGTTTTAAAAGCACGTCGGCATTCATTTAAAGTGACAACATTCACCGACGAAGTCGAAATGGGAGCGATTCCATTTCTAAAGTTTAGCATTGAATGTTAGCGCGGCGGTAAAAATCTTCAGGAATTATAGTCGAGAAAGCATGTTGACTGGGAGAGAGAATATACGGTGCGCATAACATGAATAATTTTGAGCTTGGGGTGAGGGGGGTAGGAATCGTACAAAGGGCCTAAGTAGGAATGGAAGCAGTCGGCGCATTCTTCGGGTACTTGAGGATATTCATAATTGGATGCTTTTCAAGTTGTGTCCGCCATGTCATTTCACGTCTCATAACTGCCGGCTAAGTGCGGCGTTGGGAGATTCGAATCTCTGCGGTATTAGTGTGGAAATTAATTGCGGCGATTCACGCTCTGCGTAATTATTCTTGTTCAAAGGGTAATTTAACTATTGTAATAGTCATGTATGAGGGGGGTGATTTTTTTTTAAATGAAAAAGGAACATTTATTACACTGAAATAATGAATGTTTTTTTTTTTTGTTAATTGTTACTGTACCAGAAATCATTTTCTTTCACGCTTTTTAAGAGTGGTTTTTTTTCAAACAATTAATCGTCGGAATTTTTTTGAGCTAAAATTTTTTTTTGTGTATAATTAGTGGTTTTCAATCTCCAACTCATTTTCCACGTTACCCTTTGAATTCACAATTTTATCATCGAGCTACCATTACATACATCGAAGCATGCCATTCTTATCAATTTAAGAACGAAGGAGCCTGGTGGACGAGTGGTTAGCTTTCTGTATCACAGGTTTCGGATTCGAGTCCCGGCGGCGGCACGGATGTTTGTAATGGTTCGGAGTTCAATTTAAACTGCACGTCCCGATCTAATAGGATCGTTAAGTGTTATGTGGGGGTAGTATTACTCGCATCCGTAGCCTATCTTCAAGCTACACGTGCCCCCTGGGTAGTGCTAAATGAATAACAGCGGTTCAGCCGTTGCTTATAGCATGAAGATTAACTGTCTCTGTATTGCTAGCTACATTAGAACAACAACTTTTTACCTTATTTTATATACATTCAACGAATAGTAACAACTTTCACCAAAATGTCTAGTGAAAATTTCATTTCTAATTAAATTCCATATATTTCTCGCCTACTCTACCTTATATATCCTTCTGAAATTGTTACACATAACATCGTGCATCTTCGTTACTATCAAAAATACATCAAACGTCGTCACATTTTAGAGTTTTAAAAGCACGTTGGCATTCATTTAAAGTGACAACATTCACCAACGAAATGGGAGCGATTTCGTTTCTAAAGCGAGCGCTGAATGTCGGCGGAGAGGTAGAAATCTTCAGGAATTATAGTCGAGAAAGCATGTTGACTGGGAGGGAGAATATACGACGCGCATAAAATTAATAATTTTGAGCTAGGGGGAATCGTACAAAGGGCCTAATTAGGAATGGAAACAGTCGGAGCATTCTTCGGGTACTTGAGGATATTTATAATTGGATGCTATTCAAGTTGTGTTCGCAATGTCGTTTCACGTCTCATAACTGCCGGCTAAGTGCGGCGTCGGGGAATTAGAATCTCTGCGGTAACTGTGCGTGTTAATATTGCGGAAATTAATTGTGGCGATTCACGCTCTGCGTAATTATTCTTGTTTAATGGGTTATTTAACTATTATCATAGCCATGTATGTGTGTGGGTTTTTTTAATGAAAAAGTTCTGAATTATTCTGAAATAACAACTGAATTTTTTTGTAAATTGTTATTGTTCCAGAAATTATTTTCATTCATGTGTATTAAGAGGGTTTTCTTTTTCCAAAAAAAGAATCGTCGGAATTTTTGAACTAATCATTTTATGTGTGAATAATGAGTGGTTTTCAACATTCCAACTCATTTTTCTTGCTAGCCTTTGTGGTCCCAATTTTATCAAGATTTTAAATAATTTGTTAATAATAACGCTCCGATGAAGGATGATGGTGTAATATATAAATTATGTTCCTTCATGCAGAACTTCACTTATTAAGAGTCTTTACAAAATCGTGGGAATTTTTTTTTAATTAAAATTTTTGTGTGTAAATAATTAATTGTTTTCAACCTCCAACTGATTTTGCAGATTAACCTTTGCAATAACAATTTTATAAAAAACTTATGTAATTGTAAATAATAAAGCTCCGATGAAGAATGATGTAATCCAGAAATTATTTTCATTCACGCGCAACTTCACTTATTAAGAATCCCTTAAAAAACAGCGTCGTAATTTTTTTTAACTGAACTTTTTGTGTGTGAACTACTGGTTGGTGCTCGGGGCCACAGGTTTCAGGCTCGAGTCCTAGTAAGGCCATAGATGATTGTAGTATTTCGGAATCCACTTTAAACCGTAGGTCCCGATCTAATAGGATCGTAGAGCGTTGTGTGGGGGTAGTGTTACTGACGTCCGTAGCATATCTTCAAGCTGCACGTGCCCCCTGGATAGTGCTAAAGGAGTAACAGCGATGCAGCCGTTAAAACTGCCATAAAGATTAATTGTCTCTGTATTGTCAGCTACATTAGAACAATAACAACTTTTTAGCTTATTTTATATACATTCAACCAATAGAAACAACTTTGACCTAAAAGTCTAGTCAAAATTTCATTTATTATTAAAATTCATATATTCTTAACCTGCTCTAGTATCTCTTATACGATTCAAACATTGTTTCACATAACACCGTGCATCTTATCAGAACTACATCAAAGTCGGCACATTCCAGAGTTTTAAAAGCACGTCGGCATTCATTTAAATTGACAACATTCACCGACGAAGTCGAAATGGGAGCGATTTCGTTTCTAATGCGAGCGCTGAATGTTGGCGCGGCGAGGTAGAAATCTCGAGGAATTATAGTCGAGAACCCATGTTGACTGGGAGGAGAATATACGATGCGCATAAAATTAATAATTTTCAGTTGAGGGGGGAATCGTATGAGGGGGTAAGTAGGAATGGAAACAGTCGGAGCATTCTTCGGGCACTTGAGGATATTTATAATTGGATGCTGTTCGAGTTGTGTTCGCCATGTCGTTTCACGTCTCATAACTGCCGGCTAAGTGCGGCTTGGGGGAATTAGAATCTCTGCGGTAACTGTGCGTATTATTATTGCGGAAATTAATTGCGGCGATTCACGCTCTTCGTAATTATTCTTGTTTAAAAGGGTTATTTAACTATTGTAATAGCCATGGAAATGAGGGGGAGATTTTTTTAAATGAAAAAGGAACATTTATTATTCTGAAATAATGAAATTTTTTTTGTAAATTATGAATGTTCCAAAAAATTATTTTCATTGAACTTATTAAGAGCGCCTCTTTTCCGAAACATTAATCGTTAGAATATTTTGAACTAAAATTTTTGCGTGAGAAAAGTTTAGTGCTCTTCAAATAATTTCAGCTAAACTTTCAGTAATTTTTCAACATTCCAACTCATTTTGATGGAATTGTTCACAATTTTATCAAGATCTTAAATAAATTGTTAATAATAAAGCTCCGTTGCAGCATCGTGGTGAAGGATGGTGTAATCCATCAATTATTTTCATTGAAGCACAGCTTCGCTTATGAAGAGTTCTTCTTTTCCAAAAATTACTCTTCGGAATTTTTTGAACTAAAATTATTGTGTGTGAATTTCATTTCGATTTTTCAATTTTTCATTCAAGCAATGGTTTTCAAACTTCAACTGATTTTGCAGGCCTGCCTTCGTAGTCACAGTTTTATAAAGATCTTAGGTAAATTGATAATACTAAGGCTCCGATGAAAGTTGTTGGTGAATGATGGTGTAATCCATAAATTATTTTCATTCAAGCAAATCTCTACTTATTAACAACCCTTTTTTCAATTCCTTCTATTAGCTCACACTCTCGCTATATATATCTTGTTAAAATTTTTAATCGTTCATAAAATACTTTCTATTCATCCACTCAAGTTCAAATACATTTTTTTTGGAACTTGTAGTGGATGACACTTGATGTTCATACAGTTTTTTGAAATATTAATTCATTAATTAAATTTAATTAATTAATTTTAGTTTTTTTAGATTGAAGTTGCATATATCTACCAATAGAGGGCTCCAGATAAACTTAAACAATGAATGAAAATTATTTATAAAGGACTTTCTGCAATATAATGAAAAAAAGTAGGAATTGATTTAAATTTTTTTTTTTTTTTTTTTTATATTACTTGTTTAAACTTCGTTGGAATTTTTTTGAGCTAAAATGTTTGTGTGCTAAAATTTTTGTGTTTATTATAAGTGGTTTTCAACCTCCAATTCATTTTTGCTGGTCAGCCTTCGTAGTAACAATTTTATCAAGATCTTAAGTAATTTGTTAATCATAAAGCTCCGTTAAAGGATAACGGTGTAATACATAAATCATCTTCATTCACGCACAATTTAGTTTATTAAGAGTCCTTCTTTAAAAAAAAAAATCGTCGGAAATTTTTGAACTAAAATTTGTGTGTGAAAATTATTAGTGGGTTCGAAGTGGGGCCTGATGGCAGGGTGACTAGTGCTCGGTACCTCAGATTTCGGGTTCGAGTCCCGGTGGTGCGATGGATGTTTGTAGTGGTCCAGAATCCACTTTAAATCGTAGGTTCCAGTCTAATATTAATATAGAGATACGACCTTGATCGACCATGTTGCTGTTGCGCCAATGAAGAAGAAGAATTATTAATAATTTTAAACCTCCAACCCATTTTGCTGGCCAATCTCAATTTTATCAAGTGTTTAGGTGAATTGTTAATATTAATGCTACGACGAGGAATGGAAGGAGGTGAATTATCCTGTAATTCATAAATTATTTTCACACGCCGACAACTTCTTAAA